>CAOLHI010005251.1:0-146281 GCA_948474755.1 Ctenosaura bakeri | reverse complement strand
TCTTTATTTCCCGAACGGGTCCATAAAGATGTCTGCCAGTGCTTGTGTAAAGTTTACATTCTTTTAGTACAGCAATATTTAGGATGATATCAATTTCATTGAAACTCAGTAGAGACTTTCAAAATTCTGAGATGAATTTGGAGACCTCTCAAAGTCTCCAGTGAATTTCATAGCAAACAAAGATGGCCTGTAACCTGTATTCACACACACTCCGCTCCAGGGCAGTTTCATAATCCCTCTCAAGAACTCTCACTAAATTTTCCTGCAAAGCTGCACCTCATCATCGTGTTCATATACCATATTTTGTAATGAATGAGAGGAATATGTTTCTGGAAATCTTGTTGGAAGAGATGTAGACTCCAAACTGTTGTGCAGGTTTTGTTGTACAACTTAATTGACTGATTAAGGCAATTACTGGTCAGAGAGAAGGCCAAAATAAGTTTGAACAGTGTGAGGATCTGGAACAGGACAAATTAGGCTGCAGCTGACAGATTTCGGATTCTGGTCAAGTCTAAGAAATATACCATGCATAGACAGGGATAAAATAATGTAGAGTCTTAGAAATAAATGCACAAATTCAGATGAGAAAGGGTAACAGTTATGTAGTGGGGGGAAAGTCCTTCTATCTATTTAAGTCCAGGGAGATATTTTTCAAAACAAGGCCTGTAGACTGAATCCCGTAGAAGTGGGTTCCAATATGGAAGTGGAGGTGAAAACTTCATAGTTAAAAAAAAAAATAAACAAAATTGAAAAGCTGTGTTAGAGTAATTATCTTTGACAAATATGTGGACAGTAAAGATCAAGAAGATGTTGAGGTGTTAATGCAAATTAAAATGAATACAAAATAATACTGGAAATATTTTTTTATGAGTAAGCTAGCAGATGACAATTGTAGACAGGCTAAGAGAGACATCCACAACCCATAAATATTCTATAATGCTATAGAAAAAGTCCAGAACCACAATGAAAGCTGATAGTGTTTCATGTTATTGCTTTGATACACTGAGGAGGGCACTGTGGGAAAAGCGAAGCCAGCACCCTAAAACGTGGTGTGACGTTGCAATGGGTCTCAACTGTCTGATTCATGGAGCAACATTAAAGGTTATGGCAGACAGTAAATAACCTGTCAAGCTCCTACTGCTTCTCCTACCTGATTCAAAGGACTCATCAATCTCTCCATTCACTTGTACTGCACATCTGGATTGCTTATTGATGATCTGGATAGTGTTCATCAGTTTCTTGCTCATTTAATGCCTCTCTAATCACCTCCAGTCCATGTAAACCTTTTCAAAACTACTGGCTTGTAAAATCTGTTATTTTCCTCCTTTTTCTTGTTCCCCTCTGCCTTTCGGTTTTCAATGTGCTTCTCTGTTTATTCTCTGGTTGGCAGTACTATTTTCTTTTAATAACTGTCCACTCCCATCTGTCCTTCTTGCGTCACCTTATGGAGTACAATGGCAAAGGTTTCTAAATGGAAGAAAGAAGTCACTATCAATTGAAGACACAGACAGCAATTTGTAATTGTGTTACAGAGGGAATGGGGTGAGTGGTATTTGTATCATCAATATCTACAAGGGCAAGATTTGATTAAGTGAATAATCCACATTGCTAAACTTTATGACTCAAGAAGAAGGAGGTACTTGTCATTTGCTGTTGAATAAATGCATATTTATAAAATGGACATATATTGTGTTATTATGACAGAAAGGCACAGCTTAGTTACAATGTTAAACCACAAATAGGCAAATAAGCTTGACTTCTCCCTGCTTCACTTCTCATCTTTCAGTGAGACCATAAGGAGAAATGGTTTATATTGGAACCTGAAACAGTGATTAGTTTAAATTGTGATTTATCATTCAGGTTCTGAAACTATGTTTTGACTCTTTGTTCTTTCAACTCAAGAAAAGTTTGATCTTTACTGAGTAGCTGGAAATAATAATAATAACAACAGGAGCAGCAGCAGCAACTACTATTACTACTACTAACTCCCCCATCATCTTGATATATCTTTGACTGTTAAAAGTGGGAGTGAGAATAGTGTGGTCCTCCAGATATTGTTGGATTGCAGCTCCCAGACATCAAAACCAAAGGAGAGGTAGTCTAGCCACATTTAGCGGGCTGCACCCTTCCCATACTGGCTTAAGCTCCTCTTCAAAGGACAGGGAAGAACAGAAATAGATGAAGATGTTATTATTAGTGTGTATTGAAAGAAAATACTTCCGGGAGAAAAGGAACCTAACAGAGCTTGACACCAGAAGAAACTGGTTAAGTGTCTCATATGAAACAACAGCAGGAAAAACTAGATGATGCTAGGATAGATGCCCAGAATGTATGTTGTCTGCTTTTGATACATAGTACATATGATCCCATATGCTAGCTTAAAACATACAATTCAACTGATAAAATGAAAATACTAAAACCTGAAGAACATTATGAAAGCCAGACAATAAAGTCCAAAGCAATAAAACCCATTACAGCAACAGGAATTCCCATGCCAGGGTGGAAAACATCTGAGTGTAAAATTGCCCTTTTGCAAAATCTGCTCTAGACAGTTAGGAGAATGCACATTCACATTGTGAACTGGAACATTTCTTACTTTACATTGTTATAAGCATCAAACATTTTTAAATGACATTTTTGTGTAAGAAAGAGATGGCAAACTACAGGTGAACTGTTCAATATGATGCAGCCACATAAATCTATTTTCTGGCAGCCTACCATAGCAAAGAAACATGTATGCATGCAACAGTATTGACTCATGTGCATTGAATTACATACATCAATCTACTGCTACTGGACAGCATCAGTAGTTGTGGGGGAGACACTGGTGTGGGATCTTTCAGAGACAATAGCAGTGACACCATAGCTAACACTTTTTAGTACTGCAAAGTTAATACCTGTTGAATGCCTTTTACCATGAAAATCCTACAATGAGATAATACAGAATGAAAGAACAGATAGTGATGGAAGACGAGACTCCCAAACAGGATGGTGCTCAAAAAGCTATTGGAGAAGAGCAGAGGACAATTACAAGTAGCACTGTGGCTAATGATGCAACCGGATTCAAGCCAAAAGGACATTCAGCTGTTGATGAATTCAGAGGTGAACAGAAAGTCTGCACAACACTACTTACTACAGGAACATGGAATGGGTGAAGCATGAATCAGGGAAGCCAGACAGTAAAACAAGAAATGGAGTGTATAAACATTGTAATATTTGGGGTGACCTAGCTGAAGTGGACAGGAATTGGACATTTTGAGTCAGATAATTATACAGTGTTTTATTAAGGAAATGAACATCTAAGAAGAAATGGGGTGGCATTTATAGTACAGAGGAGTGTAGCAAAAGCAGTCAAAGGATACAATGGAAAGTCTGAATCATGTTGATAAGACATCAGGGGAAATCCATCAATATAACATTGAATGCAACTTGTGTGCAGGGATGAAGACAACTGCTATAATATTTAAAGCAGAGAGATAGAAGATAAAAACATAAAAAGAAGAACAAGAGACCTGTACAAGATTCAAGAAATCAAAGAGAAATTTCAACCAACACTGTGGATGCTCTATGAGCAGCCGGAAACACTTTACATATTCAAATAGAAATAAAAGATGATTAAAACAATACAGTGAAGAACTATAGAAAAGAGATGAAAGGATGACAGATTCATCTGATGAAAAACCATTTGAAAATGAACTCATAATTTTAGAAAGTGAAGTGGATGCTATGCTCAGAGCACTTGGGAGATATAAATAACCAGGAACAGATCACTTACCAGTAAAGCTGTTTCAACTACACAGACAGATTCTATTCTAATTCTAACTAAAATCTGTCAACAAATACAGAAAACAAAAGAATAGCTCATGTATTGGAAATACTTAATATACATTCCAATCTCCAAGAAAGAGGACACCAAGGACTGCAGTGATCCCAGGAGCATTGTATTAATCTCCCATATAAGCAAAGTGATGCTCAAAATTCTGCATCTAAGATTTGGACATCTAATATCCAAGTTGGATTCAGGAAAGGAAGAGGCACTAGGAATCATACTGCAAACACACTTTGGATATTGGAGCACAACCAAAAAAATTCCAAAGAAAATCAGCGTGTGCTTCATAGATTATACCAAGGCCTTTTTCAGATCATGAAAAAACTACAGATTGCTGTTAAAGAAATAGGTTTGTCACAACATTTTCTTGTTCTGATGTGTATCCTGTCCTCAGGACAAGAGGCTACCATCAGGACAGAGAAACAGAATAGTTTCCGATTGGCAAGGGTGTCTGGCAAGGCTGCATTTTATGAGTCAGAGGAAGGAGGCATGAAAAATGGAGTAAAGAATATTAGCAGGTTAAGATATGAAGATGACATGATACTACTAGCACAAAATAACAGAGACTTGGAATGATTAGTGAAAAATGTCAGGAAAGAAAGTCCACAGTCAAGTTTATAGTTGATCATTAAAAAAACCAAAATAATGACTGCATATGATTTATATAAATTTAAGAACTTTGAAATAGTTCAAGATTTTCCATACCTTGACACAATCATTAATCAGAATGGACTGCTGTTAAGAAATCAGAAGATGACTAGGATTTGGAAAAGCAGCTATGGGGGAAGTAGACAAGGTCCTAAAAGATAAAGATATATAATTGGCTATTAAATTTAGTGTTGTCCACACTCTTCTGTTTCTGGTTTCTATATATTGTTGTGAAAGCTGGATGATGGGGAAAAATGATACGAAGAAAATCAACTCATTTGAAATGTGGCACTGGAGAAGTTTTATGGATAGCATGTGCTGCTAAAAAAGGAAATAAGTGAGTCTTAGGGGAAACCAAGCCTGAACTTTCCCTAGAAGCCAAGATGACTACATTGAGACCATTGCACATTGGACAAATAATGAGAAGATATGACTCACTAGAAAAAGACAATAATGCTTGGTAAGGTAGAAAGCAATAGGAAAAGATGAAGATTACATGACAGATGGATAGACTCTATCAAGGATGCCATGTCACTAAATCTGCAAGACCTGATCAGAGATGTTGATAATAGGTTGACATGGAAATCTCTCATTCATAGGGTCCCCTTAAATGAAAGTCAGCTTGATGGTGGTTAACAATATCCAAAGAGCTACAACTATTTTGGGTACAGCAGCTTAGATTCCCCCTTTAAAATTCAGGCTAAAACTCAGGGCAGATGCATTGTTCAACTCAAACAGAAGCCATCAACCACAACTCATGAGTTGATATGATTCATTTTTAAGCAAAATTTGCAAATTTCTTCATCCATTTGGAGTATGCATTTGAGGTTTGTTGGTTGTTTTTTTTAAATGTGGTAGAAAACAAAAATGATCATTTGCCCTTTAGATCAAGAGTGGGCAATGTGTGCCCCTGCTGATGTTACACTGCAACTCCCATTGGCCCTGTCAGGATAGTAAATGTTTAGGAATGCTGGAAGCTGTAATCCAACAACAGCTGAAGAATCACTCTTTGTTCACTTATTTAGGGTTTTAAAGCCCAAAGTCAGGACACTGAGTTGAGCCTTAAGGAATCTAGGTACAAATGAAAATAAGAGAACATCATTGTGTTCAAAAGAAAGGAGCATTTCCGATTTCTAATCCATGCATAATCCACGGGCAGCATAACTCCCAATTACAGTTGCATAGGAATGGGGGAGCGATGGGGGCACTTCATCCCAATGGTAATGTATTTGGGGCATCCCAGCTTGTAGCCACACCTCTGCGTGTCCTGGTCACACCCCCACACACTGTAGCCCTGCCCCCTCCACACACTCCAAGCTCCACCACTGTCCAACTAGGAATAAGCAACTTTGTCAATATCAGTATTTTTTTTCCTTGACAATTGTAGGAACTTTTTATTCACCAATTTGCTTCCTTGCCAACATTGTTTGCTAAAGGACTCATGAATATTCATATGTATGTTTTGTACATTTCTTTTTCTGTACATATGCATACATACTCTGTGCATATGCACAGAAAAAGAAATGTAAAGATATATATGGCTTGAGAGAAGACATTTTTGTGTATTATCTTGAACAGGATACAAATTTTGTGTGTATTTTTCAGTAATATATATCATTACTTGATTAAAGACATTATTGAAAGAAAATTAGAGAAGTGCCCCCCCTTTTTTTTTTTGAAGTGATAGTTATTTATTACCCACTTAGTGTAGGGCAAACGGAAATATAACTGCCAGTGCCAACATTTTAGCCCTCTTCCATCCACACTGTTCCCAAATTAATCCTCCACACCCTCCACAATTCACTGAAGACCAGAATTTAGAAATAGTCTGAATATAATTCAAGGCTTCAGGACCTTCTACTTCCGTGAGAAGTGCACATTTTAAAAGGGAAATGACTTTTACCTTTGGTTTGATAGTGCAAAATTGGATAAGTTCACATTAAAATCTAGCCCCAGCCAGGGAAAATGTCAGCTTGTCAATCTTATTATATAGCTCCAAACAGTAGTACAATGAAGGGCCAAATGAGAAGATTACATTTTGCCCAATTCTTGTTTTACTGAAATTACTATTGCTGCTCAATACGGCAATGCCAGAGAATCTATGTTTAGTTTGCTGTTTGGTACAGAGACTAAGAAAATACAGAAGGTTAATGGTTCTGCAAAGTAATCAGTACAGAGCAGGATGAAGCAGGATGACAAGTGACTAAATAGTGTGACAAGATTTTTAGTAAGTGTTAGCCCAAGCAGAGAGAGGCTCTGTTTCAACTCCAATTCAAGTAGCAAATATTTCAAGAATTCTTGAGTTCAGGAGGTATGTTAGGATATAATTCCCATGTCTTTTTAACTCTGTTCCTGCTTTATTGAACATAGGAACAATGAACTGTATAGTACTTCCCCCTGCCATTTCCTCACATTGATACATCTGAAGAGAACTTTCTGTTCACGCGGAGATTTCCCAGAATCTCTCTTCAGATGAACTGCTTTCTACATAAGGAATAGGCTAGGCACACCTCTGAAAAAGTGATCAAGAAAGTGCATGTGAACAGGGCTTAAGTTCTACTGTATTGCTTTTCCACGATAGCAGTACAAATAAAATTGGAATTAGTACCATTTTTCCAATGCATTTTTAATAACTGTGTTGTTATATTTCTTGGTACTGATATTATCCAAACTGGTTTTAGCATACAGAAGAAGAAGAGCCTTGTCTAAGAACATAGAGATATCTCCTTCAGTGTTTCATTTTGGATTTTGGACCACTGTTGAATGAATGAATGAATGTTTGGATCTCTAAGGATTACCTTGCTGGAAGCTAACTAATTTAATGGTTATGCACTATTTTCACTGTTATTGAAGAATATTTTCACAGTTATTCAATCTGGATTCTAGATTTACATATGACAATTACAGAAGTTCACCTAAGTGAACTATTGATCTGTAGATGTATTGGACTAGAAATCCCATGCTATATCCAGATATGCTGGCTTTTTATCAGGGGATATGTAGTTAGGTAGGTGTGATTTGTATATAACAGTGGGGATCAGGACAGGAAAGGCTATTTAGTTAACTACTATAGAATGCTGGCCAGTACTACTCTCTGGGATTTAATCGGCAAGGAATTAAGGGCTCAAAATGCTAATATATTCTCTCATTGCAGATATATATGTATGCATCATGCATTTTGACTTCATAATGTGTTGTAGTTTAGTGGTAACTCTTGTAATCTCTTGTTTTCAGTATTCAAAAGTCCAAGGACCTTAATTGCTAACCTTCATTTTTGATCACCAGTTTCTTGCTTTGAGGAAAAGTAACCTAGTCGTTAGTTTATCTATAAATAAGGCATCCAAGAAAGATGTAATCCCTACTCAAATATTGAAGAACAGTTTGAGTTGGATGATACAAATGAAATGCTCAGTTTTAATAACTGTAGGAGTTTCATGCCTTCAGGATGGGGTATAAACATAATTTTTCCAATTTATGTAAAGATCAGAGAAATTATGCAGCCAACTACAGGTCTATAATAATCAATATCCTCATTAAGTTTGAGAGTAAATGCCCTTTGATCAAATTACAAGCCAAGGAATTGGTAAATGAAATATCTGAAGAATAACAAGTTAGATTTGGAACAGGCTGTTTGACTATTGATCATTGCCTTGCTTTAACACACTGTGTGGATATTAAAAAGCAAATCTTTTTTGCAACTTTTGTTGATTTAAATACTGTTTTGATATTGTTGCGAAGAGCATGTCATGTTCCAAGTTTGCAGTATAACAGAGATGCTAAGCTACTTCATTTTAATAATGATTGCTATATTATTTAAGCAGACACTAGCTTACAACATGTACAGCTCTACCATTTTGTTGAATGAGGCAGCTGCCTTAGAATGTAGAGGGGATGAGAGACGGTACAGACCGGGCTAATGAGAAGGAAAGCTGATACAAATTACTGGGGCTCAGCAATCTGGAAGAGGGATGGGGCTTAACTATGTTACATATGTTTCTGTCTCTGGAAGAAAGCAGTCCCAACTCAAACACCTCATTTTTGATTCAGTAACAGCAGAAAGCCTAGATACCAGACATGCTCACAGCAGACTAGCCCCCGATCATTTGCTACCCAGATACATGGCCTCATATTACATGGGAAATGTTGAACCTGTGCATCTGTCCTGAATATAGCTAACGTCTGTTTCTCCTGCTCTCAGATCTATAGCCCCAGGTAACTTCAATGGGTAGAAGATGAGGGATGCCTATATAAACCTCACTTCAAGTCTTATGAGAGGAGGACACCTTATGGAAGTTTGGTGCTCCTACAATATCTTTAAATCTTTTGTGAGCTTTGCACTTTCACAAAAGATCTTCATCTGATAAGACTTGAGGAAAGCTTTTTATAGGATTTCTTTATGTATACCACCCAGTCTTGAGATATCCTGGCAACAGAGAGGTTGTCTTATATTGCTGTTTGAAAACCTGGCAACCCTAGATCCCCTCTCAAAAATGAAATGAAATGAAATGAAAAAATTAAAATCAACTTGCTCTCATCAGTTGTGGATATAGAACAGTTGTAATATATTATGTACATGGAGTGGGTCGGTCATTGTGATCCTTATCCTTGGCTCAGGAAGCAAATGTTGTAGACTTGTTTTGCCAATCCCAAGGTTTCATAGGATAGAACCATGACAGGTAAAGTGGAATAAAAGTGCTATAATTATATAGTGTGAATGGGCCTCAGATCTAGATTATAGTGGTCTTGATAGAAACTCAGTACTAGAAGTAGAAATGGAATGAATATTTGAAAATATTGAGTGCTGAGAAACCCTGACAAGAAAAGTCTTGGACTGATGAGAAAATTTTGGGACCTATGTGCAAAATTAGCACATTATTGTTTTTGTACATTTTCTGTACATTGTTTCTGTACATAATATTTCTGTGGAAAGATATTATTTCCTGTCCAGAAAATATTGTTTTCTATGCAAAACAACCATGTATGAATTTTACACAAAATAAGTCCCAAATTGTGAATAGCCTTTGAAAAAAGTGTGGTTTTTGAAGGCATTTTGATGACAGTGGGAAGAAATTAGCTAAAATTTCTCATTTCTTCCTTCAAGAAGAATTACATTCCTAAACAGAATCCAGAAAAAGTGGCAGTGAACAAAGCAGTCAGTCATGTTTGAAGGCAAAGAACCAAAATTTGTGCTTCAGTGGTCCCTCAGATTTTGACTTCCACCATGCAGTATGATTATTGGCTGATATTGTATAGCTTTGTGGTATTTGTAAAAGAGATAAAACAGAACAAAATGGTTCCCATCTCTGACTGCACTAAAGTGACCAGTCACCCAATGACTGAGTCAGAAGACACAAAGCTGCTTAGCTGATTGCAATCCCCAGAATGGGTGTTTTGATTAAGAATGCCGATTCAACAGAATAAGAATGCTGGTACAACTTTCTGTAACAGTAGCTATACTGAAATAATAAGATGTAGTGAGAAGTCTGAGCTGTGTAATGTCCTCCACAGACTAATACATGTTTTGATATTGTGTCAGGTGTTTTATCCTTACTAGGCAATGAACTGTGAGGACGACATGCCTTATAAGTTTGAGAGATATTCCTTATAATAGTTAATACACATGCATTCCCTACAACCATGCAATCGCTAGTTAGGATTCTTAGACTTCTGTTAAAAGATTATGATATGTCTATGTGATATTAATGATCTTGCCAAGAAATGTAGAAATGTATACTATTGGTTTGTAGACTAACAAGCACTATGGAAAAATATAAAGTTGCATGTTCATTTCCCCATAATAAACTTCCTGAAATTCCAGTCCTTAAGGAGAATGTTGACTTTTCTCTCACTTGAAATAAAGATAACTAAATTGTCATATTTTGGACATATCATGAGACACTGTCTACCCTATAATGCTACACTGTTATAGTGCTATTATTTCATTTCAACTGTCATGGCAACATTCTATGAAATTCTTCAGTTTGTAGTTTAGTGAGGCCCAAGAGCTTTCTGGCTGAGAATTCTACATGCCCCTCTCTAAACTGCAAATCCCAGGATTCCCTAGGATGCTGAAAGTGGAATAATAGCACTATAACAATGTAGTATTATAAAGCCCTGTGACTCACTGGAAGAGATGATAATATTTGATAAAGAAGAAGACAATGCAAAAGAGAGAGAAACTGCACTACAGATGGATTGATTCAATCAGGGAAGCCACAGTCTTGATTTTGCAAGTTGATGATCAGGGCTCCTGAAGTTCTTTCATTCATAAGGTTGCCAAAAATTAAAGTCATGTTGACAGTTGTTATTATTTGTATCCTACTTTTTATCCCAAAATTGGTCCTCAAAGCAACTCACACTTTAAAACAATACAGTTTAAAAATATATAAATGGTGCATATTAAAATAGGATTAAAATGTTAAAGAATTAAAACAGCAGCTTAAAAAGATATAAAAGATAACAATTGAAATTAAAACAGTACAGAATCCCCTAGCTCTTTCTTTAAAAGCTTTCCTTTTTTTCTTTTTTTTAATATATATTTATTGAAAAAAGATAAAATTCAACACTTGCATACATACCTACACATAAGCGGTATAGGTATTGCAGTATTGCAATATTGTATTGTAGTATTGAGATATTGTAATGTATTGTAGTTTTGTTCTGTCTTGATCATATGTTTATCTAAAAACTTTCTGTATATATATAAAAAGCCTGTCTCAATGAAAAGGTTTTAGCCTGCTGGCAGAACAACAACAAAGAGAGGGCCATTCTGACCTCCCTGGGAATGGAGTTCCAGAGTCTTGAGGCAGTCATTGAGAAGGCCCTCTCTCACTTCTCCACCAACCTTGCTTTCAGAGGCAATGGGACTGAGAGAAGGGCCTCTCCTGTTGAGCACAGAGCCTGGCCTGGCTCATACAGAGAGACACAGACTGCCAAACAGCCTAGATCTAAGACATTTAGATCATAACCAGCACTTTTAATTGAATTGTTTCCAGTTTGTGGAAACAAACTTAGAGCCACTGGAGCTGTTTCAATAGAGACATAATAAGTCTCTATAATCTGCCCTGGTTAATAGTCTGGATGCAGTTCTTTGGACCAGGTGAACTTTGTGAATATTTTTCAAAGGTTTCCCCAAGTACAGTCTGTTTCAGTAGTCCAAACAGGATGTAACCAAGGCATATACCAATGTGGCCAAATCCTGTATCTTGAGGAATGGGTGCAGTTGGCACATGAGCTTTTAACGTGCAAAAGCTCTCCTGGAACCTATAGAATCTGGGCCTCCAGGCTCAAAGCTAAGTCCAAGAGTACAACCAAACTTTGAAATTGTGTCCTCAGAATGTGTAACCCCATCTAACACAGGCTGAATCACTATTACTTGATTTACCTTCCTTGTCTGGATTAAGTTGCAATTAGTTTTCCCTCTTCTGCTCCCTTAGTGATAACAGGCCATGAAAAGGAGCAGTAGAATTGAGTGTCATCTGCATATGAATAGCTCCTCACCCAAAGCTCCTCCCCCACTGGTTTCATGTATATGTGAAATGACAAAGGGACAGTACAGAATCTCAAGGATCTCACAGCAGAATGCAGGAGGAGTCAAACAGAAGTTCCTCAGCACTACATTCTGGGTTTGCCCCTCCATGAAGGAATGGAGCCACTGTAAAACAGTGCCTCCTAGCCCCATTCCAGTGAGGTGTCCATAAGAACACCATGGTTGATGCTATTGAAAGCCTCTGAGAAGTCCAGTAGAACCAAATGGGGATACACTCCCCTGTCCAATTCCCTAACATCCACCAAGGCAAGCAAAGCTATCTCTGTCACTAAGCCCAGACCTGATATGGATCTGGATAATCTGTTTCATCCAGAAACCACAGGAGCTGAGAGGCCACCATACGCTCTATACCTTGCCCAAAAATATTACTTTGGACACTGGCTGACAAATTATTAATTATAGAGGGATTCAGGGATGACTTTTTTCAATAAAAGCCTCACAATTACTCTGCCAAACTGACAGTACCATTTTTTCATGATCTGGAAGCCCAGATAATCAGAAGGTGATTTTTAGAAACTCCAGGTAGATATAGAATAGCTGACAATGGCAAAGAACCACGAACACTTCAAATAAAAGAGAAAAGGATGTACAAACACACTGATTTTAGTCACAGAATTTAGATTTCGAGGGATTATTAACTACTCTAAATTTATACTGTGGTAGAAACTGTGTATTAAATATGGTAAAACAAATAAAAACACTGTGATATATGCCTTGCTTATAATGGAGTAGGTCATTCATGTCAGTTTATAGGCTATTCCCTTTACCAGTTACAGGTTCATATTCCAGATTTAATGCTACATATTGGATCTGGAAACATTATCATTGAAACAGAATGTCTATATTGCTAAAATTTTAAATAATGTTGTCAGAGATTCCTAACGGGCGATATACCAATATACACTGTAATTGAAAATTCTGTAGATGTGGAAATAGTAGTATTGATGGCATTTCCCACTGTATGCTATCCTGTTCAGTACTTGAAAGGGTAAGACAAAGATTTCTTTTTCAGTTATTGGAGATATATCCTTTTTGATCTATATTTCAAAAGCTTCAAAGCATACTAGCCAAGAGAGTTTGTACTGAATGAACTCAGGTTTTCTTTGGTAGCTGTTAAATCTCATAAGTGCAGAGAACATAACAAGAGCCATCAGACCAAAGGCCAATCGAGTCCAATCTGCTCTGACAGAAATCAACTAGTTGTCCCTGGGAAGCCTAAACACAGGATATGTGTTAACAGTCACTGAGTTTCTCCAGTTGTTGACACATAGGGGCATACTTCCACTAATACTGGAGGAGGGAGATAGATAGATAGATAGATAGATAGATAGATAGATAGATAGATAGATAGAGAGACAGAAAAATAGATTTGTAGCTAGTAACCATTGATGGTCTTATCCTCTATAAATTTAAGTAATCCCCCTTAAAATTTGTCTAGGTTGGCTGCATTTGCTACATGCTGAGGCAGTGACTTTCAAAGCTTAACTACGTACCAAGTGAAGAGTTACTGAATATGTCCTGAATCTTCCACCATTCACCTTCTGTGGGGTATCAAGTCTTTTCCATGTGTTCAAATAATCTGTCTCTTCCATAGGGTTCTCATTTGTTAGCTATTTTCTTTCCCTGAACAAACAGTTGTGCAAATTGGTAAATCAGCCATTGCATGCATTTTGAATAATTACTGTGCTTTGGATGGGAAAGTACAGCAGAATTAGGGATGAATATGTCTGAAAGTTTCTGTCAATTTCCCCCCACATCTATGAGTTCAAGATTTTAAGTTCTTTCTGTAAAATTTATAAAGAATTTGGTAAATTATTTTAAAAAATGAAGTCTTAACCATCCTTATAACCTAGTATTAGAATAATTAAAATAAACATCAGAATGAAGGCCCTAGTGTGAATTATGCTGTGCTAATTATAATCCACACTTGGATAAGTATCTCAGTGCATAGTCTGTGTGCTATCTGCCTAGTTCTTGGCTTCATGGCTTTGCTGACCAACCCATGAAATAATGAGACTAGACAAGGAAGACAAGGAAGACTAAACAAAAAGGAATATGGGCCACTTCTATTAAATTTTCCCTATTTTGGATTATCCCCAGGAATGTGCAAAAGGGGACAGCAAACTTCTGTGGGAGTTGCTGAGGCAAGTGGTCTCTCCCAAACCTCCTCCCCAGCTTACCCTGTGCAAAACACCTGAGCCCCAAGGATATACCTCATCATTTGGTTGCTCCCTGGCTATCCTTCTACTAAAACTCTAAAGTGAGAGCTAACACCCTGGCAAGTCTCACGGAGAGCATCGTTTTCTACTTAGGATCACATGAAATGTAAGGACAGGTCCAAAGTCCTATCCTTCACAGAAGATGTGCCACTGGACTCATACTTTTTTCCTCGCGCCCTCCCCCGACTACATGCCATAGATAAGGACAAGTGTTGACTTGGTCCTTTTCCCCCATCAGGCTGGACAAAGAAGGCCCTCACACCCTGTTAGATGTCTATAAGGAATATTTGGTTTCCCTATTCAGATAGGTGGATGCTTCTTGTTCTGTAGAGCTTAGGCCTTTGCTAAATAATTTGAGGGTGGGGCAAAATTTTGGCTGTGGCATTCCAGATTTCCTGATTAACTCACTTCTTGGACCCATGAATTTATCATGAGATTGTCTGAAGGTTGCAAACTAATTGTTGATGTTTCAGCTTGATTCTTGACAAAAACATTTCAGAATTCAGAATGTGGTACTATTGACAAATTGGATATTGGAAAATCCAGATAACGTGGAAAGGAAGCAGTCAGATTCAAACCAAAATGCTTTAAAATCACACAATTGCAAGACATGAAATCAATATAATTTCAATTATAGAATAATATGGTAAACTAAAAATGAATACAACATAGCATCTAAATAAATACAAAGGATGGATAAACACAAAGGTATAAAATCAAAATATATGCAAACATTGCAGAAGTAATCAGTATATTGCAAAAGCATAATGTGGAATGGTGAAGCAATTAATTTTTTGTTGTTGTTTTTCTATTTAGGAAAAAAATATGCCAACTTTATTTGGGTACATATGATAAACAGCCTGGATAAACAATTAAACTCATAAGCTAACTGAGTAGATTTTGACTGAATCTTTTGTAGTGCATGAAAATGATGTCTCAATAGCATCTTTGTCTAGCATGCACTTGTTTGATTGATTCTTGACAGGATCAGAATTCTGCACGTGATACAACAGACAAACTGCATATTGGATCCCTTACTGATTAAGACCATGATTCCAATTGGGAATATACATGTTAGTTCTTCTAAAGTGTTGATTTCTGCTTCGTTCAGTGAAGATATATCTTGATGTGACTTCCATGCAAAGAGAAAATCATTTGGAATCCTCAGTATTTTGATCAGAATTTAAAGCAGAACAAAAATTTGTTTGGCAGTATATATTCTTGAGATGGGAACTATATATATATATATATAGCTAAAGTAAGTTATATCTTTCAGCCTAACCTAACTCATTGTATTATTATGCAAATACATGGGGCTTCAGTCTAATGAAATTATTCTGAATATAAATTATATTACCTTAGCTGTTTTTGAGGAAAGATGGCATCAATGTTTCATGCACAAGGATCATCGCCAAAATTTAGTCTTGGACTCACTGCCAATAGCAATAATTCATATTGGAACTGGAGGTTTCTAATGGGTTGGGATTATACTCTTTTTATTAAGTATATTGGCTAAATCAAGAAAGCTTTCTTACAACAGTTTTTGATTGTTCACTTGTATCATTTAAAGTGACCTCACTTTGTCAATTTTTCAGTTGTCTTCCATTATTTTTGGCAACATTACCATCATAATATGAGGACCAGGGATTGCCCATGTACCTAACTAGAAGAAAGAAACTTCAATCAGGAAAACAAAACAAAGAATCCTGGAAATCCAGGTTTACAGTTTATGCAAGAGTATTTGGTATCAACAGAGCACAGCACAGTCAGTGCAATATGATCTTTCGGTAGTAAACAGAAGAAAAAAATAATCAGGATGCTCTTTTGATTTTTTTTTAAACAAAACTCTTACTTTTATTGTTACATGAAATCTATCTTGGGTAGAAAAGGAGATAGACTAAAGATTACTTAATTTTCAGTAGAAGAGCCCCTAAAAGCTTAATCTCATAAGTGTAAGGCATCCTAACGAGAAGCCTCATGGATGCTCTCTTTCAGGTATATAGAGAGAAAAGAACTAACTAACTTTTAGAAGAAGGGGAAAGTGACTTCTGCAGGCAGGCTGGAAGCAAAAAGGCTTGAGTACATCATGGAGAGAAATAGAAAGGGGGAATAAAAGGGCAGGCATGTTATTTAGAGTTCCTTTTCACTTGTCACTTTTTGGGCGTACTTTTGGGTTTAGGTTTGAAGCCGAAGGCCCAGGATTCTGAACCAGTGTTCTTTCTGGAAAGCCAGTTTACTGTGGTTGCTAGGAATGCCTTTGAGCAGCTTTTGCTGGTGCACTAGCTGAGCTCTTTCTTGGGGAAGGCAGATCTGGCTACAGTGGTTCATGCCTTAGTTACCTTCAGATTAGGCTACTGTAATGCATTTTATGTGGGGCTGCCCACGTAAAGTGTTTGGAAGCTGCAGCTACTGCAAAATGCAGCAGCCAGACTGGTTTCGCTTGTATATTTTAGAGACCATATAACACCAGCCATGCAAGACCTGAACTGGCTTCCACTTTGCTTTTGATTCAAGGTGCTGGTGTTGACCTACAAAGCCCTAAATGACATGGGGACAAAATATTGGAAAGACCACCTACTCTCATATGAGCTGCCAGAAATTTGAGATCTTCATAGGAGACCTTGTTGTATTTCCCAAAGATCTGAAAGTTAGGTTGGTGGGTGCACATAACCGGGGCTTCTCTGTAGCAAAGCTAAGGAAGTTAGGCTGGCTTCATCTCTTTTAATCTTCTGGTGGACAGCCAAACCAGTAAGGTTCTGCATGGCATTCAGTGCTTGAAATTGCTGCTTTAACTGTGCTGAATTGGATACCAGCATTGTTCTTAGACTGCTTTTAGGAGCCTTAAAGAGTATAATGTTTTGATCTTTGTATTGTATTAATTAGTTTTTGTTTATTTCTCATCTTGGGAGGAATAAATATTTTAAATAAATAAATATATGCATATTTTAAATAAATAATAAATTTAATTAATGTAATTTAAAGCTTCTAGACCCATTACTTGAGATGCCAGATTTGGCCATGGTGGTACATGCCTTAGTTACATCTCACTTTGACTATTGTAATGTTCTGTACATGGGCATGCCTTTGAAGAGTATTTGGAAACTTCAGTTGGTACACAGAGTTGCAGTCATAGGGTTACAGGGACCATGCTACTTCCATGCTACTGGCTGTTTCTGTGCACAATTCAATGTGATAGTTGTGATCTACAAAGCCCTATATCACTTACTTTATTTGCTGGAGTATAACACTCACTTTCCCCCCGAAAAATACTGTTTGAAAATCGGTCATGTCTGTGTCGTATACACTGGAAAATAGTATTTGCTGATGTATAAATGGGTTGCATCTTATACACCAGTGAGCCTTATACACCGGCAAATACGGTAGGCCCAGGCTATCTGGCAGACCTTATCTCTCTATGTGAGCCTCTCTGGGCACTGAAATCTTCAGGAGATGCATTTCTCTCAGTCTACCATCACAGTCATGGTTGGCTAGATAGATCCTTCTCAACAGGTGCCCCTGGACTCTGGAATTGTTTTCCCAGGGAGGTTAGAAGGATCTCCTTGTTATCTTTCCATCGGCAAGCAGAAACATTTTTATTCCAACAGGATTTTAAAATAAATGTTTTTAAAGAATTGGCTGACGGTGTTGTATTGTTTTTAACTAAATTGTTTTAAGAAGGTTTTGTATTTCTAATTGCATTAAGTGTAGATTTAAATTGTTATAATATAGTGTAAATTTTAATTCCATTTTAATGTTTATTTTGTATGTTTTTAGCTATATTCCTTCTTCAAATTATAAGTGGCTTTGAGCACTGATATTGATGATGATGATGATGTTGCCATTTATATCAGCAGCAGCAGCAGCAGCAGCAGCAACAACAACAACAATAATACAAACTATAAGGCAGCTATATCCAGAAGAAATAAAATTACGGAATTGGATCTTTTAATCAAAATGCAAGTTTTACTGGAGAAAGTTAATCACAAAATGTGAATACTTTCGGGGGGGGGAACATATTCCAGGGAAACTACTATTTTCAGATTAAAATCTGCACTTTAGACATATCCCTATCTAATGCTAAAATGTTTTTGCTCATATACTTTTTTCCAAAATTGTAAAGTAACTTAGAATTTAAGCAACATCCCACTATATGTCTCACACACTATTCAGTTCTCTTGTAGTGTCATCATCTACTGGTCTGATTAATTCCCTTTTAGGCAATTCCATGGGGTCCACTATGCAACCACAAAAAGAAATGCCCTTTTAAAAGGTTATTTTTGGAAGCATCTCTGCTCAGGTAAAGCACTGATCCTAACAATATTGGTTCACTGCAAAATTCATGTGCTCTATATATTTTCCATAGACCATTTTTTTAAAGGGTTACACCATAATTTCAACAGTTTCAGAAACTCTTTGCTTGTTACTGAAAATGGTTTTGTTGACCTACCTAGCAAGTCTCTGGAGATCAAACTGCAGTAATAGCAAACAAGAAATACAAAATGCAGTTATTCCTTCTTGAGTGCCAATTTCTTCAGTAGATAAGCTTGAGTTTACTTGGGCAGCTTTGCGTTTATCTGACATAAATCCTTCTGATTCACTATTTGACAGTCTTCCATTTTTATTGTATTGTTGTGTCAGATAATGCTTTTACACAGTGATTACCAAAAAATGAAAAAGAAAAAAAAAAACCTTTCCAAAGGGAGTTTTAGTAATGCTATTTTCAGACAGAGTACAGTTGTGCCATTTCACACAATGGTTAAGATCCCAAATATCTCTTCCATAGAAAGAAGTTGTCCTCCCATTAAGGACAGAGATTCTGCAATGATATTCACTAATTTCCCTTTCAATCTTCAATCTATTGGACCACTGTCAACACCGTCTGCCCTCTAGAGCATGTTATTTTTTCTGGTAGGGAGGGCAGAATATGCAATTGAGAGAGATTGGGAATTTGTAAAAATTACTCCACACACTGCATCATGCACTGATTGTGCTGCATAAACCTTGTGTTGAGGGGCAGTGTTGCACTACTGAATACATAACCAAATGTCTATAAACAGGTATATATTCACCAATTTCTGCATGGACAATGACACCACATGCCCCATTGCATAAAATGAGACCCTATAGATTTCTTTAAAAGAATTTATCTGGTTATCCACATCAGTTACATAATTCAGTGTTCCACCACACAGATATTAAAGCAGCATATTTCCTGTACATCTACAGTAATTTTTGTCTCCATATAGGTTCTCTTTAAGATATGCTTTGCCAGCCCTAAACTGTTCCCTTAGAAAATTAGACCATCCCATTACCAAATGTCAGTGCTAGATAGATGCTACGGTTACAAGAGAATAGTTACAAAATAAAATATTTCAAATTCAGATCACTTTTGAGACTACGCTTCATTGTATATTTCACTTTAAAATATTGTTTAATATATAGCAAAATTCAACACAGAGTCCAAAACACCAAGACTTGAGTGAAGCGCAACAAAAAAATAAAGAGAGGTATAAATATAATATGTTTTCATACAAGTACAAGACTTTCTCATACCAAATCTAATAACACAGCCCTGTGGAGCTTTCCAGTTAGTCTCATCATTTAATTTTGTCTCTCTTATTGAGCCTTTATTATTTTGTTATCTTGTCCTCTCCAAGACTTTTAAGCCCCTCACTTATCAACAGTTTGGGAAATCATTATTGCTAATAGAGTTCTATTGTACCATACAAGGCAAAGTGTGAATGTGCACAGTCCAGATATTTCTTTGAACCCCAGTGTCAGGTTGACTTTGCTTTCTTGCCATGGCATACTAATGCCATTCCAATGACGTGTAGTGTTTTGGTATTTGATATCATATGACTATATGTTATTCACCATACATTGCCATATTGTGTTTGCCATGTAGTACTTTGCCATGTAACATTTGGGTCAAAGGAGACTTGAAGGGGATGATAGAAAATGAATGGCAAGGCAGAGTTTTTGGGAAAGAAGGCATGTTATTCTAATGGACTGTGATATGAGGAGAACAAAGACACTTATAAGGACAGGATTCTGGTAGGCAGGAAGTAAAGCTCAGAAAGCAGTTGTTCTAAGTAGCTGCCAAAAAGGATCCATGTGTGCACAAATTTGTAATGTTACCACTTATAATACATTAAAAATCTAATGTGTTGCTGTTACTATAAAGTTCCCAAATAAAACTTTTGCAAACTTCTAAGCTGAGTATTTGAGACTGGAGTTATTCTTTACATGACACCCATTCAGCAGGTTTTTGGTTTTTTGCCTTTTCTGGCAGGTATCAACTTCGTTGCCGTTATGTCATTATGTTGCTAAAGGTGCTGTTAACACTCTTACTCAAAAGAACTCTTAGAAAAGTGTTTGCAGACAATTTCAATTCAGGATTTAATGCTGGCAAAGAAACTCACATTTCTTTCCTTGCACTGGAATAGCATGTTCTGCACAGAAATGTTCTTTACACATAAGTGTAAACACATACACATCAATTTCCATGTGAGAAGGGGGTTGGGGAGGCTTACAATCCAACATGTAATACAGACCTCCAACATGTAGTACCGCCTCGATCCGTCGGGAGAGGCGGGATATAAATAAATTTTATTATTGTTATTATTATTAGACAGGATGGGAATACTGGTGGAATCCTGAGGAACGGAATGGATGCTCATACCTCAATCCTAATTTAGGACAGAAAGGGCTTTTCAAACAAAATCATCAAATTTTCTGCTTCCTACGATTTCTGATTAGATGCAAAGATATACTAAGATTATTTTTTGTTGCTGCTAGATGAGGTAATATGATTGACTACAATCCCTTTCTGATGTTTTCTTTGCAGCCTGATAACTATTTCAGCCTTTGTCTTTGCAGTCTGATAACTACTTCAGTGTCTATCCTTCCTACTTCACTCACACAAAAAATGGGGAGATCACACAATGTGACTCCCTATCATTTTTACCTCTCCTTCAATTGCACCAGTGATGAAACTGAAGTGAGTAAAAGGCACATTCCTATATTATACTGAGTAATCAAGACATTTCCAATAATGTTGGAATGACATTGAATGGTCATGTGTTACTGTGGTTTCTACACACTGAAGTAATTTGAGTTATGTGTGTAGAAATTTATTTTATTTTAGGTATTTGTACATTGCCTTCCAAAGGTTGCCAAAGTGATGAAAATAAAAGCAAGTAAAACAGTACAAAGATAAAACATTTTCAAGCATATTAAAATAGCATTTTTAAACAAACAAACAAACAAATGAACAAAAAAACCACTAGGCTGAATATATTTTGAAATAGAATTTTAAAACAAACAATTATATGTTGGAATATTTTGTTTTACTTGTTTAGGAAGAACTGATATTTACATAATCACAGTGCAGTAGGCTAGCTTGTAGTAGAAATAGAGGTAATTACTCAGGTCCCCTAGTAAGATAAAAAAGAACAAAATAAAACTTAAGTTTATTGCCTCAGGATAGCCATCCAAGAATAGGAAAGGAGATAAACAATAATTAAGCTATATTTGGTAAGAAAAGCCCCCAAGCTATGTGCCAAGTGCAAAAGAAAGCTAGCAACCACTATTGGACTTGGAACTCCACATGGCTGCCCTTTTCTTAGGTAAAAAGAACACAGAAAATGGATCATCTTTGTTCCAGAAGTATGAAAGAAATTCAGTGCCCCAAATACACAGATCTAAGGAAAGATGGAGGGGAAAATTCCAGGAACTAGTTATTCATTGTCCCCTCCCACCACATGCTTGATGTGTGACTTGATGCCTGTCTACCACCAACATAGCCTTTAGATAAACAATTGCGTATATAACAACCAACAACAACATTCAAATCAAACTAATATAACCACTAATTTAAACCTATTAATTTCAGTATTAAAACTGATACTGTATCAAAAAGGAAGCCTGGCATTTGCAAACACCAAAATTCTAACAGTTTTCAAAATTACTCATGGTTGGTGAAAAAGTGACATTTGAGTATGACTTTGGGAATTGTTAGTACCAATGGGGGAAAATTTATGTGGCTTACACCACCTTCCTTTGATGGACAGTATTGGATTTGTCTGAGGCAGTACTTCCTCAAATGTAACTGGTTTTCAGTTGTATTGCCTTACAAAAAAGAAAAAAAAAATTGACCTAAAAAGTAGAATTATTTAAAATAAATCGAATGGACTGAATAGTTTTATTAAAATTATATTATTTTTATTCTTGATTATTTTGTATTAGACACTAATACTTCCAGAATCTAACTTCTGAAAATGTTGCTAAAGAATAGGGTCATATTTTCCTTTCCTTGATCTATAAATACTACCTTGCCTTTGACTGAAAGGAAGGGAATTTGGGAAGACAAAACTCAGTTGTCCTTCTGAAGGTTTTTCACTACAAATGCACCAGATGCCAACTAAAAATAACAACATCTTGATAAATGGTAGCTACACGTCTTGTCACACTACAGTATATAGCCAGCTGTTGCACATGCCCTCCCTCACCTCCTCATAATTATAATGGTGCCTAATCATCCATACACCTGTGGTGGGCCACATATGGCCAAAAGTACTGCTTCTAGCCTTTTAGAAATGCTTTTCAAATCATTTGGAATATCATTTATTATTTTAACCTAAGTTTCTAGCTCTCATCATTAATAGGAAAGACTTGAAAATGCAATAAGTGTTTTATGTAGATTCATGTCCAGCAATAGGGTGTACCAAACTTCCCTGAGAAATTTTGTTACTTTCATCTATCTATCTTTTTCGTCATCACACGTCCACCTATTAAAATTTTTGTACTTGTTAAGAGTGATCAGCGACAAGAACAAAAAAGGAAATACTCTAGCTACCTTCCTCAACTGCTCTGTGATTCAGAGCAAACAAAAAAGGCTTTTATTGTGACTTCTTAACATTTCTGTTTTGTTAGCCACTCTAATAAATATAGCCCTAGGCAGCATTTATCTCATTATGTGGACAGAACCCCCCCCCCCGGTTATTGGGCTATAGACATGCATGTAAGCCCTTCTCACCAAAATCAGCAGGTGCCTGGTGGTATCCAAGGGTTCATATATTGAGTACTGAGATCTGAGTGGAGCTGCCTATTGATGGCATTTATTTCAATATGGTTAATGCATTCCAATAGTTAGGAATGACCTTCTCAGGGCTCCAAGTTTTGTAATCACATTCATATCATATTAAGCTGTAATCATAATCAGCTTTGTAATCCTATTCAGCTGCAAATGGGTCTGGAGGAGAGGATGTGTATACATCCATGTTTCTACACCCAATTTTTCCCTACATGAGAGAAGGAGAACTCTTGCCTAGACAAGGCTTCTGAATTCTAACTGCATCCTTTAGATCTAGAAGAAACTGGTTTCAAAGGCTGTTTGGTGCTTTGTCTCTCTGCACTCTCTTTCCTTCCCCTTTTCGTACGTCATTATTTTGCCTGGATTGGCACATCAGGAAGGGCAGATATGAAGATGATCCTCAAGGGCAAAAAAAATCATTAAATATCAAAGCCAGAATTGTTCATGCAATCATATTCCCCGTCTCTATGTGTGGTTGTGAAAGTGGGACAGTTAAGAAAACTAGTAGTAAGAGAATCAACTCATTTATAATGTGGCACTGGAGAAGTGTTCTGCTGATACCACAGATTGCTAAAAAAAAAACACAAATAAATGGATCCTGGAGTAAATCAACCAGAAACCTCTCTAGAAGCAAGGATGACTAAACTGAATCTGTCATATTTTGGACAAATCATGAGAAGACATGACTCATTAGAAAACACAATAATGCTTGCCCATGTAGAAGTCAGAAGTTAAAGAGAAAGGTCATATCAAAGGTGCTTGGGCTCAATCAAGAAAGCCATGGCTCTGAGTTTACAAGACTCTAGCAGGGCTGTTGATAACAGGGTGGTATCTCAGAGGTATCTTCTTCTTAGGGCCACCATAAAGTCAGTTTGATAGTAATTAAAAACAACAAGGGCACATCCAAACTGCATAAAGAAGTATAGTTTTTACTTCAACTTAAATAACCATGATCTTCTCTGTGGTAGTCTAAAGTCTTTGTTTCCAGCCCTGAAAGCTTTTCTGTGATTGTGCCAATTCCTTTTGCTGATCATGCCAGAGCTCTTCCTTCTTATCAATAAACAAAAATCATCCTGATTAGTTAAATGGAAATAGAGGAAACCTGCTATTCCCTATCATCTTTTTACAACTGGTCCATTAGATCTTTGTACACCTCACCTGGCTCTCAGAGACTCAGACAGCACTTCCAAAAATCAGTTAGATGCAAGTTCATGTTCATGTACCTTAGTGCGGTATATTTTTCTTTGGAGATGTTTGTGGAAACAATATTAAAGCATAGTTAAAGGATGGTGGAACCCTAGGGAAATCTTCCCAAACTGAAACAAGTTGTCTGAAGCAGGAGGCAGGTGGATGCACCAGTGAAAGAAATGACATTTTGATGCATCGAGTATCAGATACAGAAGCTGAGCTACTGTTTCTGGAACACAAGGGGGAAAACAACTAGGCTTTTCGACTCTGAGGAATGTTCATTTACCGACAGGATGAAATATTGTCTCTTCGCAGCAGGTTCAATGAGTGCCAGGTGCTGCTCACAACATTGTTGTTGAATTTATGTGTTTCCTTCACGATGAGAGGTTGGGAAGCAGATGCACAGGCTATGTAGAGAGAAAGCAAAGCGCTTTTAATTAGCAATCAGAGAGCTGTTAATTTCTTTTAACTGTTGAGGCTGATAGAGATAGTGGTGGTGCAGAGAGGGTGCTTATTTTGCATCTCAGCAGGTGTTAATGCACAGCTCTGAGTTTATATATTACATCGAGTAAGCCATGTATAAAACCAGATTCAGGCTACAAACTTATCCCTACTTGCTTAGAAGCAGGTCATATTGAACACCAAGGGGCTTACATCTTAGTAGATACATACTGGGGGAAGGTTTTGAGTTTTAAAGCTTAAGAAACATTTTGATGTGATGATGCTAGTGCTCCTTATTATTGCCTGGTGTGCAACATGAATTGGTCTAAGTCATAATGTTCAACTACACTGTGGGTATCACTTTCCCTAAAAGCTTTTCCTTAGAATGACAGGCAGAAAAAATAAGTTCCATGCAACAGAGATCACTCACGTGGGGGGTGGTGGTGGTGGTGGTGGTGGTGGAAATGTTAGGCAGACACTTCTCAACTGAAAGACACACGGTCTCTGTTTATCTCAGTGCCTCCTAGGAGACATTGCAGGGCTGCATTTGCTTACACACACACACACACACATGTCCTAGCATACCTCTGGAGAGTATGGGGGAGTGTTTTCACCACATTTTGGGTTTGAAAAAAACCTCTTCTGGAATTAAATTGGTCTTGTTTCTCCCCACACACACCAATGCATTGCAAATGACCTCCATTCCCCCAGTGGGCTTTTTCAAAAAATTCAGATTGAAAAAAAAAAGAACATTTTTCAAAAATTGTTTTTGGCTTCTGGCAGACCAAGGGGGCTTCAAACATGGTGGATATACCCTCCATACCCCTATAGTGCTTTAAGGAGCATTTTGGAGTAAAGAAAATTGAAGTTTTTTCACAAAAATACTTTTGACACCTGGGAGTCCCTGAGGCCAAAAAATCAGCCCTAGGAGGTCACATATGACCCACAAGCTGCACTTTGCCCACCTCTAATTTAACAGGTACATGAAAAATTTCAATACTCTCTCCCCCTCAACAGGGTGGAATTAGGAAGGTTTTGCATCCTTTCCCCTCTTCAGGATTGTGTTGTAAATATTTAGTGGGGGGGGGACCTTGTTTGCACTGATGAGATCCTGCATCAAACAGGTGGAGTAAGATACTGTACCCATGCAGTTTTGTGACCTCTCTCCTTCCCCCAGTAACTGTCAAGCCATAGAAGAGGTGGAAAAGCCACCTTCCTTTCTGTCAGAGCTGAGGTCAGCCACTTTTCCCTCCACTCTGAGTTCTCCTTCCCACCACTGAGGGTTTAAGAGCTGCGAATATGAGCTGCCAGTGGGCCAATGTGAGAGGTAGAGAATAGCCCCCTGAAACCCTTTCAAATATATGTATATGTATATAATATATGCATGCACATTTGCAACACTTACATGTACATATGTCACCAATAGGATGCAGGCCATTGTATTTGGTCCAAAATATGTTTTTGCCCTGAGCAAAACACAATGTTTTAAGTCTGAAACATGGCATTTCATGTGCAAAATACAATGTTTTGTGCAAATGATTTAACAAAGCTGGAAAACATTTTTTAAAAGTTTGTTCTTATGGAGGAGTGAAATATCTCATTGGTGGTTGACATTTTTTCCCCGTGCAATAAAGTACCTTTATATAATAACACAGCCTTCCCTCAGGCTCTGGGAGGTAGACCTTTTTTGGCCTAGAGGCAGTCTCCAGATCTTAACTACTCGCAACAGGCTACATAACATGAATAGTACCAAACCCAGATGCCAACTTTGTTCCTACATCAATTCTGGGAGCAATACTGTTGCTGTGTGCCTTCAAGTTGTTTCAGACTTATGGAGTTTACCAGTGGTGAGGGTATGTAATGCAATCAAGATCACCCATTAGGTTTTCATGGCCAAGCAGGGAACAGAAACCTGGGCCCTTTTCGCACTGAGGCTTTTTGCGTGAGCCGGGGTGGGCGGTTTGTGCGAAAAGCCTCTTCCGAGAGCCTGCCGGTTCCCCGCTCGTTCCTTCCGCAGGTGAAGGAACAAGCGGGGAAGCGATAGCGTCCCGGAGGCGGAGGCGGCTCGCGCGTCCATCCTCCCCCGCTTGCGCGAGAAGCAGGAGCCTCTCGCGCCGCCCCACGCACGCGGGAAGCGAGCGACAGTCGCGCCCACCCACCCCCCGCGCGCGCCAGGAGCGAGTGACAGTCATGCCCACCCACCCCCTGCGCGCACCAGGAGCGAGCGACAGTCACGCCCACCCACCCCCTGCGCGCACCAGGAGCGAGCGACAGTCACACCCACCCACCCCCCGCACGCGCGCGTGAAGCGGGAGGCCGTCGCGAGCAGCCCCCCACCCACGCGAAGCAGGATGCCATCGCATCCGTCACGCAAGCGCCCTGCCCCACCCCTTCCTTCCGCAGGAGCGGAGGGAAGGAAGCCCTACCCGGCCGCCTCTCCGACGCACCGCACAACAGGTAAGTGCGGGTGGGCGCCAGGAGCGTTGCGCGAGCGCGGGGTGATTTTTGCTTGGAAGAGAAAATCAAAAACCCCGCGCTCGCGCCGCTGCAGCCCCGTGAGAGCGCCGGAAGTGGGAGTGCGTCTTGTGGAGCGGCGCTCCCACTCCCGCACGGCTCACGGGGCTATTTCGCTCGGGAAAGCCCGTGCGAAAAGGGCTCTGGTCTCCAGGGTCACAGTCCAATGCTCAAATCAGTACACCATGCTGTCCTTCAGCATACTTGTTTCCTGCGGATGGAAAAACAAGGGATATAAATCAGAAGCAATCTATTCCAAGCCAACTTTTAGATCTACTCACCTGCCTCAATTTGACACAGACTGCCATAGCACTAATAACATCTAAGGAGGCCTGGAAGTGATTTTTCCTGACTAGCTTGCATTGGCCAGAGGTTGGAGGGTTACTTTCCTTCCTTATTGGAACTCTGGCCCTTTCCTCACCTCACCTGGTCCCAATGTGGGCACACGAGGATCTCACAAGAAGCCTCTTCCGAGAGGCACTTGCATCCCCTCTGCTTCTTCTCTGCAGCAGCTCCCTGCTGGGTGGAAGAAAGCATGGGGGCTCTGTCTCTTCCTTCTGCAGTGCAGCTGGGTACTTTCCCAGGCTGTTCTGGGGGAGGAAGTGTGAGGCCCACATCTCTGGAGGCTCCACACAGAAGATAAGTGCGTGTGGGTCCTGGGAGTGACATGCACACATCATTTTTGGCAAGAAGCCAAAAATGATATATTCCACGATCACCGCCTACTGGCCCCGGCAGTATTGCACGATTGCAAGGACATCATGTGGAACGGTCCTTACAATTGCACGATGCTCCGGAGGACCTCACATGTGAAATGGCATGCAAAAAGGGCCTCTGAATTGTTCCCTATTTTGATCAGAATTGTGATATTTTGTGATCAAGCATACTCAAGTCACTTTGATGAATTTAACGTAGCTTTTTCATCATGACTTATCAGAATTGCAAGCAAGAAGGCCAGTGACGATATATGAAGCTGAAAGGGACTGGATACCCACAAAGGTCATCTTTGTTTGCACAGAGGAAGGCAGGGAACTTGCAATGCGGGGATGGATCCAAGCAGATTAAATATGTTTAGGGTTTGTTACCATGAATTTCAGATTTCCACAAAGGAGATCTGAATTCATGATGCTCTTTCTGTGTAGGAGAATAAGTTGCATAACTGTTGTGACTGAAGTCAGTCCATGAATTAGCCCACTATGCCAGTAAAAGAAGCACACCCTTCTCTCATACTTGCCTCATTAGATCTGTTCAGTTTACAAATCTGTTCCTCAAAACAACTGTCTATATATTTAAAATTGCACTACTGATACCTATCTTCTCCATCTGCATACCATTGCATATATCTTTATTTTACGGCCTAAATAAAATAAATTTGTCATAGACAAGTCTTCCCAAGTCTCCTTTCTCTCTTATCAGATTATGCTTTCTAGGAAGTTTACAGCCAAAAGGGTACTCCCTGTAACAGGTGTACATTATCATAGTAAGCAATTTTCTAGTTCCAGTGTGTATGATAAGAGTTTTTATTTCTTAAAGTTATTTTGTTAGTTGAATTTGTTTATTATATTTACTTTTTTAAAAAAATAAATTTACCCTGGTAAAATCTGCAGAACACCATATAATTGCTCTCTCAGGAAATTATCAGGATGCTAAACTTCTCACATATGTGCTGAATTTTTATTTAATTCCAAACTTGCCCTTAGAAATTGTGTGTAATGGGGGCAACTTTTTCTTATAGTTTCTGTATTTGTTAACAGTTAATTTATGATATTTAGCAGAACTTGCATTAAATATACTTTGCAACTATTGATTTGGTTAAAACTTATTTGATGATCTGTCTGTTTAGTTGTGTTGGCCTGGAAACAGAGCAAGAGGTCAGAGCAATGAATATCCCGTGAATACCTCCTCAGGTTTCCCTTGGGCAAAACACTTCAGCCCTGAGGGCAATCCAAATACTTGCCATAATTTGAAGGTAGCCCAGAGAACTCTGCAGAAACTATAAGTAAGCCTGAATCCAAGGCTAGACTCAAGGGTAGCTTCCTTCTCTATTCCCTGTGATTCAGAACCCTAAAGAGGACTTAGTAGAACCCTACCCTACACCAAAAGCATGGTAAAAGGTGATCACCAAAGTCTTATATTCTCCCCCCACTTACCTACCTTGGACCAGGTATAAGTGTCTCTGCCTAGTCCCTTTCTCCCACCAGGCTGGTCAACATAGCCTTCACACCCTGTTGGAAATTCCCCAGGAATTCTCTTTTCTGACAAATGAATACTACCAGCCTCGTAGTGCTCTGCCTGTCAGGAAACTATTTTAGGATGAGGAAGAAAGTGGCCCAACCTCCTGTCCAAGGCATTGCAAAGCTCACTATTCATCTTCCTGTGAACATGATCAATGTGTTTGGGATTATCTGAGCTCTTTCAAATTTGTTGGGGCAAAACAGCAGGAAAAAATTAAGGAAACTCCAGGCCAGTAACTTACAATAATCTAAATCCTTCCATGCTTATAAAATCAGGGCCTTGCCCTTCATCAAGCCCAAGTTTAGTGCATTCCTTAAACTCAGACCACTCCTTTGGAGGCCTCTTCTGCCCAACCACTCCACAGGGGCAACATCATTCAAACCTAGTTGAGCCTCACTGGTGCATCAGCCACAACTCCATACTGTGGCTGCAAATCAGGATCCACTGTCTTGCCACAGCACCTATAAAAAGAGAAACCAGAATAAAGCCAGTGGACAAATGAGGCACATGTGATAGATGATGATGCTGTGATTGAGGAGCAACTGATTGTGCATGGGGCCAAGCCAATGACTGAGCAAGTCAGTCTGCAAACATCCCCTGCACTGGAAGGTCAAACAGAGACTGAGTTGCCCCAGCCAGCTCATGACGGAGAGGGAACCAGCAGTGATGCAGAGGAGTTGCAGCCAGCTGTGCCCATCAGCCCTCAATCATGCAGAAGGCTGAAATGGGTTGCGGAGAGGGAGGCTGCTTGGATTAGGCTGAGGAAACAATAACGAGCAGCACCTGCTTACAGGGGTTATTTAAGTCTGCTGGCTTGTCTTCTCTTTGCTTGCAGCAAATTATTAGCAAGCCCTCACAACCTTTGTGTCTCCTGATCCCTGAAACCCTCCGGACTGATCTCTGCCTCCTGAACCTTTGAACTGGACCTTGACCTGGCTCGGCTTGTGTTTTCCTGGTGTTTGATATATTCGGACTTCCCAAGTGTTTCTGATCCCTCTCCTCCCTTGCTGGCTGTGGCCTGGCAGGGAGAATTTCCAGACAGCACAAAACTGAAGAGGGCACAGGTACCTCTTTGCAGCAGATGATTTCCAATATCTGATGTGCTGGATGGCTTGAAGGTTCAAGCCCATTGCAGATGCAGTCGAAGCAGTCCCAATCCCACACCTTGACTATCAAAACAAGAGTCTGTAAAGGTCAGAGCCCTGCCAGGAACATGTTTGGCTGCCACAGTTGATGTGCAATGCCCCCAAAAGATAGTAAAGCCTGCTGCATGAAATAAGGCCACCTCAAAAGAAGAATTACATATAACTGGCCAAACATTGCCTAATCCCCCAAGCACCTCTGGAAATAACTACACACAACTATCTAGAACCTGACCGTGCTCCCTAATCCAACCCTCCAAGACATTACAGACTCTAAAAGCGGATGTGGATTCCTCACAATGCTGCACTTTAGCTTCAAAAGTCAGAGCTGAGAGCTTAATCCATAAAAACTTAGGTGCTAATCTCCTACCCCTTAAGTATACTGGAAAACATGTTCCACAGGAGGAGGGCAAGAACTCTCCAACCTGCCTAGTCCCCTAATGCACTGAAATTCTTTACCAGCCTTCTGGTAACCACATCTTGTACTGGGGGCTAAGAAGATGAGAGCAATGACTTGAGCAATCTCACCCCTCCAAGGCAACAAGTACGGAGTCTGCTTCCAGGGCCAACTGTCTGAAGCACTTCATCTGTGGTTGTAAAGAGTGTCAGCTATCCCATTATCCAAATCAGCCACATGGAACACTGAGAATGGCTCTTTGCTAGTATTTTGGACACACATTGGAGCATTATGCTACATGTGGGTCCCCAGATTCCAGCTCATTGGCACCCAAACAGGTGTTAAATATCACCAACCCTGACTACTATAATCACCAACACCATTATACTGACAATAGACCTGCATTGGGCCTGCTCCAGTCCAGAAAGAGCACCAAAACTGACTACCAGTCTACAAGGCAGCTGGCAATCTTAGACCCAATCAAGCCATGTGGCCTTCACTATATTCAATGGCCAAAGAAGGTCCCCAAACCATACATGCACAAAGGCCCAAACACAACACACTATAGACCACAAAATAAAATATCCAAAAACAAAATGGTGGATCAAAGATGGTGCTGGCCACTTTTACCCTATCATCCAAAATGGTGAATCAAAATGGTACCACCCAAATGCCTAATACCAAAATAGCCACCCCACACATGTAGAAATAAAATAGCAGATCCAAAATGGCACTACCGTAAAGCACAATATCTAAATAACTGCCTATATGCAACAAACAAAATGGTGGAACAAAATGGCAGCTGCCAGAGATGTACAAAATTAGACCTACAATCTCAAAATGAACAGTTCCCCAGGCTACACAACCAAACAATCTAATCAATTTCACCAATCGAACTCATGAAACAATATGCAGACAAACAATAAATAGTCAACCTGGCACTGACCAACCTATAGTAAAATCAATATGATTAAGCCAAACTATAATACCCCAAAACAAAAATGTCAGCACTTGAGCCAAACACAAAATGGCTGTGCATGCACACAGGAAAACACAAATCCAAATGATTGCCTTGGCAGCAAAAAGTGCTACCCCAAAGAGCTGCTCAAGCAATCCAGAGCAACAAAACAACTCAATGGAACTGAAATCCATGCTAAAAGTTGCTAAGGAGTGCAGCCTCAAGCAGGACTGTAACAACTGAAACAACAAGACCCAACCAGATGAGGGAATGACACAAAAAGAAAAGAAAAAATGAAGCCATTGAGGTAAAACTGAAGAAGTCTTCTTAACTGAAAGGTTCTTGCCCTTTTTCTGGATGGAGAATGTTGGTATGGGCAACAAGAAATATGTTAAATTTAATTTCCTAAAGCCTCCCATGTCCTTCTGAACATATTTTCCTATGAAATTTACAAAAATTACTTATGTTTTGGTTTTCTGTAGCCAGAAACATTCTAATATTTCAATCTTCATGGGAGAAGAGAAGTAAGAGGAGTTGGTTATTAGCCAAAATGGGTTAGGGCATGGTGTCTACTTCAGAACAGAAGTGAATATTAAAAGCACTTCAGATTTACATTTCAAACAGGATAATCATAAGTTTCAGTAACCTCATTCACTGCAACCTTCTTCTGAAGATTCCTTCAATTTCAAAAATGGCTTTTCCTACAGCATAAACTGGTTGCTTTTTCAATATGTGTGAGTTCCAAGTGACCTTATGCATGTAGTAATAGTTGGGGGTGTGGGATTAGTTCTTTGGATCCCTTCTGAGCCAAATTAATCACTAATTGTTTGAAAGGCAGATGCTTAATAATGAAAATTATAGTTAAAGCCTCACTGATACACACATAAACTGCATAGATCAATTAAGTAAGAGGCAGTTGCTTAAAATAAATTTATTTAGGCAATTAGAACTTACATTGAATACCAAAACATGGTGATACAGCTATGCAGTAAAGAAAATGTTTTATGTCTTATTTTAGCTTGCATTCTGATACAAAGGAAGAGCTGGATGGTATCTGCTGTTGTGGCTGGAATGGAAGATCCTAGGGACTGGACTGAAGACAAATTGAGATCTGGGAATCATTTTGTGACTGGAACTGCTACTGATATGTTATGTACCAATTTAAAAAATACAGCCCTCACTTGCCAAAAAAACAGATAGTGATCAGTTTTGTTACACAGATTGTACATAGAAAATATGCACACAACATCAGTTGTATCTGAATGAACAAAATCATCTTTTCCTTTTTTAAAGAAACAATTTCATCCCCAGTCTCTTTCTCAAGTATTTTAATAGAGAAATCCTGGCCATGTCTACAGAGAAATAAACTCTTATGTGTTCAGTGACCAGAATACATGCATCCTTGATTGATCTTGTACTTCTGTGTCCCCGTATTTTATCTTCTGATGTATCTCTGGTGATTCTAAATTTGAATAGTGGTGCTAACATCCAGTGATACCTTAATTTGATCGCATACTACTGGGATAAAAGATAATTTCTAAAATGGTTATATTGAATTTAGACTCAGGCCCTTTCCGCACCTTACCTTTTTCCAGCACTGGGTTGTGGGGATCGCACAAGCAGCCTCCAGCGAGAGGCTCTCGCATCCCTGCTGCTTCAGCTCTGCACAAGCTGCCTGCTCATGCGAGAGCCCCACCTCTTCCTTCTGCAGTGCAGCCTGAGACTTTCTCAGGCTGCACTGGGGCAGGAAGTGCATCTGGCATGGCTCCAGAGGCTCCGCACACCAGGTAAGTGTGTGTGGGGCCCGGGAGCAATGCACGATCATGCACCATTTTTGGCTTCTAGTCAAAAATGAAAAAAAGGTGCATAATCAGTGCCTGCTGGCCCATGGAGCATTGCACGATTGTGAGTGCATCGTGCAGATCGCTCCTCACAATCGCACAACACTCCAGACACCCTTTTGCATGGAAAATGCCATGCAAAAAGGGCCCCAGTCATAGTTAAAATATTGGTTTATTTATTTAATTTATATAAATACATATCCCTTGAATATATGCATTAATATTATTGTGACTTAGGCCTTTTCCGCACACTACCTTTTTGTGAGGATATCCAGTGGAGATCCTGGCATCGACTCCGCCAGGAGGGAAGCGCGACAGGAGCATTCCCTTCCATACTGGCTGGCTCCCTGAGGAAGGGAGTATGATGGCCACACCTCTTCCTTCTGCAGCACAGCTGTGCTGGAGCAGAAAGCATAGCCATTGCACTTCCTGGGCTTCCACAGGATAGGTAAGTCCATGATGGTGACAGGTCATTGACAGAGAAAACCAGTCAATGATTTAATCCATGATTGCACTGCATTGGGATGGAAGAAAAACAGGACCATGATGATGTCATGTAGAAGCATCATGATGGTCCCATCATTCTCCCATCCCCATGGTGGGTTGGGAGGGTGGTGTGGAAAGGGCCTTAGTTACATACTCAGACATTGGAATGCCCTTGGACAAAATATTTTCAGTTACCTCCTTCCCTTCATGGGCCCACATTTTCCTCACTTTCATCACTACTTATTCACTCGTTTCTCCCTTGGGTCAGAGTCTCATGATGCATTTGTGTGAAGAGAAGATAGAGAAATCTGAGTAGAGATTGCCAATCACATGTTACAAAAGCTGTGAGAACAGACTATGTTGGAAAATATATAAAACCAGAGGGTTGTTTGTCAGATATCAGGATAGATAGAGCCAGTTAGGAACAGAGAGAAAAAATGGGACTAGGAATAGATAGATATACTTAGTAAGAGTGATAATTTTTGGTTTGATGGAAAGAATTTAGGGGAGAGAAAGCTACTTTGTTTTTTGTATTGTGTGCGATCCAATGTAATGCTTGATGTTTAAATAGCGAATCATATAATAAGCCTTTACTATGTTGTTGTTTATCTCTGTGGCTGCATACTTTCATTTTTTAATTATTGAGGAGAATCAGTCACATCTTCCCAAACTGAACCTGTCATTAAACACATTTGCCTTTCTAGTGTATGTGTCTTGGCCCTGTGGCCTAAGAAACAAATCCAGAAACTGGGTTTTGAGAATGAAAGAACAAGGTGAATGATAGGAGGCCAAGCATTGGAACTGGACAACCAATCTGGAGAGAAGATTCATTACACTATCCATAAGGGTTTATTCCTGAAATGAGACCAACACATTTTGCACACTTCTCCCCCGCCAAAAGTCTAGCCTTCTTCAGGGACATTAAAATAAAAAAAGAGAGGATAATACATTGATGGTGTGTGTGTGTGTGTGTGTATGTGTAGTGGCTAGCATTTCTGAATAAAAAACTAAAGACACAAAGAAACTAATATTACTGCAGTAAAGATAAAACAGCTTTACAGGGGTGCTGAGCTAACACTGAACTACGCTAGTTTCAGGTGTGGTGGAAATGAGACAATAAGGTGGCAGGAAGAAGGAAAATCCCTCAGAGTAGCAGTTTATCAGAAGCTTAAAAGAGATGGGGCCAGCCTAACTTCTTTGGATTGCGAGTTCCACAGTCGAGGTGCTACTACAGAGAAAGCCATGTTACATCTCCCAACCAACCAAACTTCACAAGATGTTGGGACTCACAACCTCTGCAAAACAGAGGGACAGATGACCTCTGAATAGTGTTGTATTTAATGAGGTCAGCTGTTCTCCTCTCTCCTCTGTTGGGGGTATTTTTTCCTTCCTTCCTTCCTTCCTTCCTTCCTTCCTTCCTTCCTTCCTTCCTTCCTTCCTTCCTTCCTTCCTTCCTTCCTTCCTTCCTTCCTTCCTTCCAGCTGTATGAAATGTTAATTTAAAGTCCCTTCAATGCATTGGTGTACACAGAAATGTGCATTTGTTTCCTTTTTTTGTGGACCCTCTTTCTATTTGCATATCTTGTCATCACTTACAAGGTACATTACTTACAGTAGCACATTTTTTTTCCAGATTGATTTATGCAAATACCTCTATAGGTTTCAAGGACAACAAATTCTGTTGAGACAAGGAAGGCCATTTTCACACTACATTGTTATAGTGCTATTATTCACTTTCAACATCCTGTGGAATTCTGGGGGGTTTGCAGTTTAGGGAAAGGCATATAGAATTCTCAACCAGAGAGCTGTTTGGCCTCAGTAAACTACAATCTCCAGAATTCCACAGGATGTTGAAAGTAGAATAATAGTGCTATAACAGTGTAGAGAAGAAATGGTCAAAGTCCCGCACTCCAGGGGTGATGATTTTTTTGAACAGGGAAATTTGGTATAGGCAGATTCTGTGGCAGATTGTGACAGAAACTCTACTTCTAAATATATTTTACTTCGTAATTAAGAGCCAAGCAAATGTCAGATAATTTCCAAGCTGAATTTCTTGACAAATACCTCCTTTACTTCCAGATTTCTGCTTATTTACACCGTTTTGTTTATTCCATGATTGCAAGCTCCTTTGCTCTGTTGTTATTTTAATTGTCAGAAAACATTCAGTTCCACAGTCTACTGATTATTCATGGAGAAACCACAATTTTGGCATCACACTTCAAATGCTGGCAAGTACCAAATTTGTTTTGGCCATCTGCAGATGGTGTTGGCTTTGGAATGTTATTTACATAGCTTTACTCTTGTGTCATAATTAAAATGAAATTAATTATTAAAATGTCAAGCTATATAACAAGGATTCAGGTTTTCCGAAGTGCCAGCTTGATTGGCTGCAAACCATAAGGAGTTAGTCTGACCACCACATCCACTTGCATATCCTATCCTATCCTATTGTTGTAGTGTAAGATAGCATGAACTTTATATTTGTGTTCTGAAATCCTTAAAATCTAGAGTTCTTTTATACTGAAATATACAGGTGGGGGTTGTGAGTACACTATGAATGAATGCAGAAAATGTATGAAATGTGATGCTGCTGCAAAATTCAACTTCTTTGAAGACTAGCCTCTCTCTTTTTTCCCCCTAAATCAAAGGCCCACAGAGCTAGTCTTAAAAGCATGTAGGGAATATATTAGCCTCTGGACAGTATATAGATGTTAATGGAAGCCAGCCTGTGTCTGAAGTGAGTAATAAGAAATAAAGCTTTTAGACAAGAAAAGCATTAAACATAGGTGATCTGTTAAATTGTTGGGTTTCCAGCTCTTAAAATTGAAGGCTTAGCTATTAGTATTTCTATTAGCTGACCAGATTGTCTTTGCTTCTTTTCTTTTTCTTTTTTTCCTTTTTTTAAACAAAGAGCTTTGCTCCCATCATTTGTTTTAGAGGAAGGGAAAAGACATTCTATTTAACACTGTAGATCATACAGCTAAAGAAGCAAGTGTATAAGAAATCATCCTTCCATCCTATGCATATTCCATTGGCCTTTCTTCTTAATACTGAATCTTTGGAAACCATGTTCTCCTATATATATAGTCTCCCAATATTTCATAAACTCAGTTTTTAATCTCTGATGGAAAATTGTCTGCCTTTCAAAGAAAAAAAAATCATTTACCAATGTATTTCATGTGCATGAGGTTTAAGGTACCTACTGTAATGCAGTATGTATTCCTAGGTTGCACAGAAGAATACTTAATTCTAAACAAAGAATCAAAACTCAAACAAAAACTTAATAAAAATATTGAAGACTACAGATATACTGTACAAGCTGGGTCCTGAAAGCACAATCTTCCACATGTTTGATGGCACTGACTTTGATTCAGAAAGCTTCTCTTTGAAAAACATCATATCAAAAATTTGATCCCTTTTTCTAATCTTTTTAAAATATAGAATTATTTCACCTAGGTCACCTTCTCACTTCAATCAATATGTGTTTCTATTACAACATTATTTTTTCCCAATGCCATATTGCTGTGGTTACTCCATTCCTGAAGACCTGTATGAGTGTTTATTTTGTTTATATTTTTTGATAGATAATGAATACTTATATACTCAAATATGATGATGATTAATCTGGGAGCTGAATTATATTTTTAAAAAATCAACTTGTCCCTTCTTGGCAGGATTACTGTGAAAACGAATGTCATTCCCAAAATGAATTTTCTCTTTCAAAATATACCAATAATTAAAAATAACAAAATGTTTTGGGAATGGCAAAAAGAACTGTCTAGATTCATCTTGGAAGGGAAAAAAACCAAGAATAAATTGGAAAAACCCAACTGACCTAAAAGGGCATGGTGGATGTAGTTTAACGGACCTTAAACTGTACTATTACACAAGTATTTTAGCTTGGATATCAGAGTGGATCAAACTACAGAATAGAAGAATACTGACGTTAGAAGGAGCAGATATCAGAACGGGCTGGCATGCCTATGTCTAGTATAATAAGACAAAAGTAGACAGGGATTTCTCTAACCATTTCATACTAGTGTCATTACTGAGAATCTGGACTCAAATAAGAAAAAAAAAATCTACAATAGATTCTCCCCCTGGATTGCACCACAAGAAGCATTTTTTAGGAGATGGGCAAACAACCAAAATAAATGGTTAATATATAAAGATCTGCTAGTATTTGACAACCACTTAAACCATGGTTAAAGACAAGGGAAAAATTGGATCAAATGGGTTTCTGGCTTTCATGTTTCCCTTATAGACAATTACTTGAAAGATACAAGATTGATCTTAGGTTGAAAGGTTTCAACCTGAGTGAGATTCCCAATGAATTAGAGAAGATAATATTTGGCCCAACCAATCATATTATATCCACAGTATATAAATTTCTACTAAATTATAAATTAGAAGATGAAACGGTGAAGGATACTATGACATCTTGGGCCAATAGTCTGGGCCACAAAATTGAATTAGAACAATAGGAAACACCCTGCAAACTGCCTCATAGATTCATGCTATCTCAGGATCTTAAAGAAAATTACATCAAATACATCTATAAATGGTATTTGACACCAGCCAAACTAAATAGAATGTATAATACACATCAGGTTAAATGTTGGAAATGCCAAGAAAGAATGGGAACCTTCTTACATATGTGGTGGAGTTGCAGACAACCACATAAATTTTGTGTGCAATGATGTATAGCCCTCATGGAGATATTCAGTATCCAGATCCCTTTCTTTCCAGAATTTTTCTTCCTAAATATGATTCAACACATAGACCCAATAATCTCTAAACAATACTAGAGGGTCTTTTTATACTTGGTCACCGCTGCAAGATTATTGTAGGCAAGATGCTGGAAGCTAACAGAAGTTCCCACACTTGAGCAATGGATGTTCAAAATACTGGAGATGAAAGAAAATGATCTACTCACCTCAAAAATTAAAGGAAAATTTGATAAGATATTGAAGGAATGGGACCCAGTAATGAAATTCCTCTGTCAAAAATGGGGTAAAGTAATGACTGAACAAATTAAACATGCTGAAATATATATTAGGTAGAGTTAAATGAGGAGAATCATAGTAATTCATGTCTTGGATAATATTCTATAATGACATAGAAGCTTTTGCTAATTGTAACTCTGCTAGGAGAGCAAGATTATGTATGCATAACCATGTAGATTTCAACTGAATAGACAAATAAGGAGGAATGTGTTCAGTTAATACAGAGAAGACAGATTATACATGCACACACACAAACACACACACATATATATAATAAAACGAAATTTAAGTTATAGGTAGTAATTTCTCTTAATTTTTCATGATGAAGTTAAGTTCAAACAAAAGGAAGTTGAATCCCAATAAATATAATGTCTGTTTCTGTTAATATGTTAGGCTGTTTCTGTATATTGGTAACATTGTAACTTCAGAGGATTATTTCGTTAATATACTTTTAGGGAATTATACAAGAAGAAATTCATAAATTCAAAACAATCCAAAGTCTTTATTCATAAATATAAATATATATAAATATAAATATAAATATAATTCATCTTGTTTCCTTTTTTCTTAATAACTATGTACTTTATCAATAAAAAATAGTTAAAAAATCAACTTCTGGTGATATTTCACTGTTCATGTTTGCTGTTTTTTGTATAATTCCATCTGAAAGGTTAATAAGGGAACAACTGTAAAGTGTAGCTGTCAAACAGTCAATGCTGACACATTAGGTTGGTCAAAGTCCAAGACTGGCCTAGAAGCTGTGATAATGGGGCTTCCCATTATCTTGACTTAGCTGAAGGGGGAAACTTCCCTCTTCAGGTAAACCAAGGGTTAATAAGGTGTTGGGGATTAGATTACATCATAGGTCATGTGGGTCAGCATCATAGGTCATAGGGTGAGAACTGACCAATCAAAAAGGAAAGAAGTGAGCATCTTCAGGATGCTTCCAGATGATTCCAAGGAGAAGTTATAAAACTTCTTGCAAGGCCATGTGGTGGAGAGAGATAACAAGGGGATAACAACCAAGGAACCTCCTGGGGTTCTGCGCCAGTAGCAGGCTGCAGGCCATAGGCCATAGGCCATAGGCCATAGGCCATAGGCCATGGCCTCGCCTCCTGGCCCTTCCCTTTAGAACATCTAAGCCTAGGAACAACTGTGAGTAATTAGACTAAAGTTATCTAGTCGCATTAGGGACTTTTCTGTTATTTTGGAGGCTGGCTGATCTAAAGAATGTATCTGTGCTTTCATATCTGTTCTTTTTGTAACTAAGTGTGCCTGGGAAGAGGGAGCTTCCCATGTGTGGTAATTTGCCTTGTTTATTTTACTTTCTGTAAAAGGCCCTGTTTCTCTCCTTCCCACGCCAAGCTAGGTAGACTGGGGGAAAAGGAAGATCCTTAAGCTTAGGGATGTACATGGTTGGACAGGGTCCTGCTGTACTGTCCAAGTGTCCAGATAATTCATAATTCAGTGGGTGGTGGCAGCAAAGATGAATTAATAGCTAAAATTCATAACAGGCTGGAATATATGTCTCAGTAGCACATGGGGACTTTCCAGCATCACATGATGGCATTTTTCAGTTTCACATACTGGAATTCTACATTCCAGTATCACAGAAGCTCATATAGACAACAGTTTGGAAATGAAACTAATTATCTTCTTAACCCCTTGGGCTTGTCAACTGCAATAGGCACAAATAATGGCAGGTTATATATTGTATCTATCTGCAATGTACATAGCTTTCAGTGAAGGACAAATGCATCAGTTTGTCCTTCTCCCAACATTTCCAATGTTGTCAACTATGGTGAATTTTGCTTAAAAAATGAACTCAACTCAAATGTTCACCCAGCATTCTGTTTTTTTAAAAAAATTAGATAAATTTGTATCCCCAAATAAATCCTTATCTTGTTGATGCTGTAAATAGACTGAAATAGAACAGTGGTGGGGTTAGTTTCCTGAGGCAAGAAATAATCTCTGCTTGAAGCTTTTGAGTTGTTTGAGGAAGTAAGATCACACACTACTGACAACTCATTGACCAGGGTGGGAGAAGGTGTTAAAAACAACAGCTGCTAACCAGCTCTGTATGGTGAATAATGAACCAGTTAGCATAAATAATTTCAACTGACAGCCTGCTTCCACTACATGACATTCTGTCTGCTTATGTAGCCAGAGACCATTTAGAAAATGTTCTACCCTGGAGCAGATATATTTAGAAGATATGAAAACAAGAGAAAGCTGGAATCAAGGTACCCATGCATATTTGTTTATATAAAATTAATAAAAATAAATCTGCACCATGTTGAAGCCCATGTTAACATTTTTGCATAATCCTGAAGCTCATTGGGTAACCTTGGCCCAGTCACCAGCTCTGAGCCTAATGTACCCTGCAAGGATACTGTGTCATACAAATTACCTGTCATATAAATGGAAAAAGTCAGGGGAGTACATGGGTTTCTCCTTGAAAACTGTCTCAACTGACAGAAGTAGTCTCAAGTGTGGTGCTGAGGACTTTAAAATTGGTGGGAAAATTCAACATTCATCAGGAACTGAACAGGATTCTATTGGCACCATGGTAACTAAGTCCTAGGTCAATTTGTATCTCACCCAACAGGACAAACTTTGTATTTAGTCTTGTGTACAATGTCATTATGCTGTAATCTGTTCCGTCTAGAGGATTATGTAATGACATAATGATCGTGCAGGTCTTAAACTAATATATCCAAGTGGATTTCTGAGCCTGCATATTTTGTGATGCTTGCTGACTCAAGAAAGATATCATGCTGATATTTATTATGACTCTTTTCTGGCTCTCTGGGCTTTCCCAACTGGCTATACCCTCTTCTTGAAGATAATGTCATGACAGTTTCCCAGCCTTTGTTTGTCTCTTCCTCACAGCCAAGCATTCTAAAAGATTGGCATACCTTTCCTCAGGTTTAGTTACTTACTAAGATTCTATTCACTGCTATTGTGGCATAAATATTCAACAGCTTAGTTATATTGAATCCCACCATTGTATAATTGGTTGTGTAATGGGGGTAATTGCCTCACCCATTGCACAGCAGTCAATTAGCTTCCCACCATCAGAACAATAGTGAGACAGTAATCCAAACTCTAAAAAGAAGCACTTCATATATTCATACGAATGTTAGCAGAATTGTCTAGACAATGGAGGACCCAGGTGAACTAGAATTTGTGGTTCTGCACATGTAGAGCTCTCTTTCAGACCTAGACACTCAGTATGGCCAGGTCTGAATGGAGAAGGACAGGAATGTTGAGCACAAGGATGTAGATAACAGGCCAGACCACTGCCTACTTGTGCCTTGAGGATTATCCTGTTCCAGCACAGGACTTAAGATCCTATGAAATGGATGAGAATTACTTTCAGGACTCTGCCAGAACACTATGAACTCCCTGAAGAAATGATCAGCCCTTGTAAAAGGCAACTTTGTTGGAATGATTAGCCCTGATGGCTCAGTTGGATTTTTGGAATGTATAATGATAAAATAGCAATCACATTAGTTTTAAATCATGTTAGGCTATGATTCATCTTCATCACACCTGCATTTGGGACAAGGAATTGGTTTGTCCTATGTGTTTCCTGATTTTTTTTTTCACAATTAGAAGAGAAATCTGTGCAGCTTTTGTTAAGTGGTGCTACAAAAGTATTCCATAAAATATTCCAACTGAAATGGCCCAGAGATAATTTCCTGTGACTAACAATAGCTGAAATTTATATTTAGCAATGGCAGATCTGCTTTAGGAACAGCAAGAAAGAAACTTGTGAGTTAATACAGACAAAATCATCAGTACAAAACTCCCGATGGATCAAATTAGAGATTATGAACCACAAATCTGTTTGTGTGAGAATGGGAAATGACAACTTGTCGATTGCAAGTAAATATAGATGAAATCATCAATATAGAAATCCCAGTGGATCAAATTAGAGATTACAAACTATGGATACAATTATGCAAAACTAAGCCAACACACATTTTCTAGCTGCGTTTCAAACTGCTGATATTTTCAGTGGCATTAAGTTACATGTATAAACTAAAATTGATCCAAGTAGATTAAATCAACAGCTTTCTAGGCTCAGATATTGTGCTGGTGAGTATATTTAATTTGCATATCTTTCTACTTTGCCTGGCAAAGCACAGAATGTTTTGTTAAGATTTATCTGTTTTTGCCTACAATTTTATATTACAACAGCTTCACAAAAACTGCTAGTAAAGTGCAAAGGCACACTGGCATATAAAGTGTAGGATGCAGCATTCAGATTGATCACACAGGGACCACAATAATGTGTGGAAAAGAATATTATTATTATTAAAGAAAAAAGAACAATACAAAACAGAATACAACAAAAAGACCACATGAATAACAAAGATGTGAAAAAGAGAAAAATCACAACACAAATATCTTACATTACTATTTCTCTCCAGATCTTTTATCATCATATACTTATTCAACATATTGTTTATCATATTGATTATATATTTTTATTTCATGTATCTAAATCTCATTCTCCTTGTACTCTTTATTGCTATAATAATTTCATTCTTAAATCTACTCTTTTCAACTATATTTAACCTATTGCTAATACTATATACGATCCTGTTATTAATCATAAACTCTAACCCTAAATGTGAACCCATTCCTAGAGTCAATTATATTTCAACTTACTTTGCTTTCCAAAATTGTAATTCTTCTTGTGGGGATGTGACACTTCCCTCTTTTACTAAAGCCTTTTCCACAAATATTTTCCATATTGCTTCAAAATCATTCCTTTTCGTTATCCCTTTTTTAACCTTAATTTGACATGTTAACTTATCATTGATCGCAATTTTCCACACTTCTTTATACAAATCCTTTATTTGAAAGTCTTCCTGAATTTTCTATTTTCTCGATATAATTAACCTTGCTGCAATTAATAAATTTGCAATTAACTCCTCATTGTCTGGGTATAATTAACCTTATCAAATATAGATAATAACACTATACTCAGACATATGTGTAAATCAATTCCTGTTATCTCTTTTATCTCTTTAAACACCATTTGCCAAAATTTCTGTACACCTTCACAATTCCACCACATATGGATATATCTACCAATCTCTTGGCAACCCCTCCAATGTAACCTTGAATGATTCTTGTCTATGTGGTTTAACTTTACTGGTGTTAGGTACCATCTCCAAACCAATTTGTAATAATTCTCTTTTATCCTTAAGGATAAATTTTTTTAATAACACTGATTCCAGATTTTCCCCTAGTCTTGAATATCTATTTTTTGTACTAATTCTTCCTCCCATATTTTTCTAAGGTATTCATCTTCATCTTCTGACAATATTTTATATATTTATCTTGTGGTACCCTTCAATATTTCATTTTCTTCCATATCGTCTCTTCTCTTAATCATTTGTTCAAATCTAGTGTATTCTCTAAAATCTTTGTTATTGCTTTTCCAATTCCTTGTCCACTGTTCCAGTTGAATATAATTAAACCATGAGATCTTAGTACCCAGCAATCTCTGCTTTATTCTATCGTTATTTGTCATTATATTCATCGATTCCCTGCTTTTTTAATTCCTTTTCTAATTCATCCCTCAAATTTATTGGGAACTTTTCCATCATCACTGATGGCGAGTGTGCCAGCATTAGTTTTTTTCTTCCATATTTCTAATATATTCTTTAAAAGGGGATTTTCTATTTTTTTTCTAATTCTCTCTGACCAGATTCCTATATATATATATATATGATATTCTCTAGTCTCCTATCAATTTCTAGTGTTTCCATCTCTAACCATTCTAAATCCCCTTTTTCTGAGACTCCATCTATATCTCAATTGATTTGCATTATAATACCATTTTAAATTTTGTAGGCCCAATCCACCTTCTTTTTGAGATCTGTACCAAAATTTTTTATTAATCCTTGCTTTCTTATATCCATTAAAAAAATTATTCAATAATAACTGCCAATTTTTCAATTCTATTTTTGATACTTTTATTGCTAACAGTATGGAAAAGAATTTAAACATTCTTAACCAGTCTCAAAGAAAGTAGATTTTCACACATCCTGAAATTTGTTAGAAGGAAAGTAATCTTACTTGTTAGCATTGTGAGATATTTTGGAACAATAAAATGAGTACAAAACAAAATTATTTTTTTTAAAAAAAAATCATGAACACACTTTGATAAATGGGTAAAAGGCATACATTATTTGAAGTAAATAAATTAATGTTCACATTGGGAAAAAGGAAAGATGTCTGTCAATGCTGTATAAAACAAGGAGAGAAAGAAATGCAAACAAGATTCGGAGAAATGCAACAAATATCCCTAAACAGAAGATCTGAACATATAACACATATTCTGACTCAGCTGCTCTGCAATTCACTTCCATCTGTTACAGGCTGGGCTATTTAGCTATCAATTTTAAGGCCAGGTAATATACCTATAAAGTACAAAATGAAAACTAGTATAACCTATAGACAGTAAGATATATATAGATCAAGAAAGACTAATACAAGAGTTAAATTTGTGAGATTGTATATCTGTATCATTCAGAATTATTAAGAAACTGGCTTTGGTTTAGTCTGGGAGAAATGCCAGAGCACTGGAATGTAAATAAAATAATGCCTGCACAAGTGAATCAAGAGGAAATGACATTCAGTAGACGACTATGGATTAGCCCACTAGCTAGTGCATTGAATAAGGGTTCTAGCTAGTGCAATATGTGATTGGTCCTAGATAAAGATCTTTGGAAGAGAAGATTGTTGATACAGTTGAGGTCCCCTGAGATGTCTTATCTCATTGGGCCAGAAGGAACAGCTGATTTGCTGAATGGGCTGAGGAAACAATCAGAATAACTGAGATAAAGCTGCAAATCAGACTGCCATCAAATATGTCCTCAGCATAAAAGACTGTTTTCCATGATAATCATGCTGTTTCTGAGTTAAAAGTAGACTAATAACCAACCAGAAATGTTGCCGAAATATGCTGGTCCTGTAAAGTTAGGCTAAGATGTGTCAGGAACAGATTCACACTCACACGTATTCAATAAACTTGATAGAAGATTTATTGTAACATAGCAAGGGATGCTTTCTTACAGACGTCAAAGCTTGAGAGTGGGATCTGGTTCCCACACTCTACACTTAAAAGGACAGTTTCCCCTGAGATAGTTGTAAAAGGACAAACAACCCCAATCACCATGACGACTATCTGTCCAACAGTTCCTTTGAAATTCCAGCCGGAAGGAATGTTCAACACCTAGGAATAACCTAACATTCTACTATCACCATTCCCACAGACAGCTGCCATACAAAAGCAATAAAATGTGGGGGCACCCCGACATCCTGCCCCCCTTCAGGAGAAAAAGAGAAAAACATACAGACATATATATATGATACATAGAAAATACCACAGAAAGGTAGAAATACAGGAAGACTAAATAGCAAAATAAATGCAGCAGAAAAATCAATCGGGGCGTTGAGGAACATCAGCCGGTGAAGAAGTCAGCGAAGGGACCCTCTTCAGCAAACTGGAATGAAAAACAGGATGAATAGCTTTAAGGGAAGAAGGGAGATCCAGTTCGAAAGAGACATCATTAATAGCCCGTTTCACAGGAAAAGGACCGAGAAAGCGAGGGAAAGTTTCTTAGATGGGGAGGGTGAGGAAATATTCTTAGAAGAAAGGAAGACCAAATCACCAGGTTTATAAGGGGGATTAGGCTGCCGTTTACGGTCAGCGAAGCGTTTGTGGAAGCCTTGGCGAGGGAGAGAGCACGCGAGACGGATTGCCAAATGTCAGAAAATTTAGAGACCCAAGCCGACACAGAGGGAGGCACAGAAGAAGGGACGGGGGAGGGGAAGGTAGAAAACCGTAAACAATCTCAAAGGGGGACTTCCCAGTGGAGGAATGAACTGCATGGTTAATAGCAAATTCAGCAAAAGGGAGGAGCGAGGCCCAATTAGATTGGTTCTCAGAAACAAAACATCTAAGAAACTGCTCAAGGGATTTGTTAACACTCTCAGATTGGCCATCCGTCTGGGGGTGATAAGCACTGCTGAGTTTTTGAGTGACGCCCAGTGTTTTCAGCAGACACGACCAAAACTTGGAAGTAAAAACAGGATCCCTGTCCGAAATGATTACAGAAGGCAATCCGTGAAGTTTCCATACATGAGTAACAAACAGGTCAGCCAATTTCTCAGCACAAGGGACCCTTTTTAGGGGCACAAAATGACATTGTTTGGAAAAATGATCAGTAATAACCCAGATGACATGAAAACCTTGTGAGGAGGGGAGAGATACGATAAAGTCCCATGCAACGACCGCCCAAGGACCAGAAGGAATAGGCAGAGGTTGCAGAAGCCCTTGAGGCTTAGACGTGGGTGATTTAGCAACGTTGCAAGTGGCACACTGTTTAATATAAGTCTGCACAGAGGAGTTTAATCCAGGCCACCAAAAAAGGCGGCGAATCGCGTGCAATGTCTTCAAAAACCCAAAATGTCCAGTGGGTTTGGAATCGTGATGACGATGAAGGACATGCTCGCGGGCAGCAGGGGAACGTAGACCTTTGTGCCATAGAAGGGGAGATTATCAACCCATGTTATTTTGTCCTTGTTTGCCGGAAGCCGGGAATCCCCGTGCGCTGAATGAATGATAGCATCGCGGAGAGCGGAGTCACAGAGGGAAGAGGCAGAAAGCCTGTCGCGCGAGTAGTGACTTGAGAAGCCAGAGAGGAGGCAGGAAATAAGGTTTTGGAGGTGGGGAGGCAGCAGGGGGTCCCGCAAAACAGGGAAGCCAAGAGAGAGGGTCCGCCAGCTGGTTAGTGCGGCCAGGTTTGAAAACAATTTTAAATCGGAATCTCTGGAAAAATTCAGCCCATCTCGCCTGTTTAGGGGAAAGTTTCTTAGCTGACTGCAGGGCTTGCAAATTCCTATGATCAGTCCAAACTTCAAAGGGGATTCGGGCCCCTTCTAACAAATGACGCCAAGAGGAGAGCGCAAAATGAATAGCCTTGGCTTCTTTCTCCCAAATGGGCCAATTAGATTGTTAAGTAGAAAACTTCTTAGAAATGAAGGCACAAGGCTCAGCGCTCCCGCAGTGTCATGTTGTAAAAGAACGGCCGCCATGGCAAAATCCGAAGCATCAGTTTGCACAATGAATTTCTTGGTGCTATCCGGGAAAAGAAGCAATGGCTCAGAGGTAAATTTGGATTTCAAATGGTCAAACGCCGATTGACACTCAGGGGACCAACAAAGTCTACGTGTTTTGCTTGCAGATGATCCTTTAGGTTTCCGTAAAAGGTTAGTGAGTGGAAGCGCTATTGCAGCAAAATCCTTGATAAAGTTACGGTAGAAGTTCGCAAAGCCAAGAAATTGCTGCAGTTGTTTCAAAGTTTTAGGAATGGGCCATTTCAAAATGGAGTCAATTTTTGAGGGGTCCATTTTCAGTGAACAATCTTGACTCCTATAGCCCAAGTAATCAAAAGTTTGGGTGTCAAATTGACATTTAGAGAGATTAACCACGAGATTATTTTCTATCAGCCGTTTAAGCACTTCACGGACCAATGACACATGAGATTCCATGGAATCTGCATAAATTAGAATGTCATCCAAATAAATCAGAACCCCCTGATACAATAAGTCATGAAAAATGGTGTTCAGAAACATTTGAAACACAAACGGTCCAGATTGTAAACCAAAAGGAAGAACCATCCATTTAAAGTTACCGAGCGGTGTTGCGAAGGTGGTAAGCCACTCAGAGCCCGGGTCCATCCTAATCCTGTGGAAAGCCTCCTTTAGATCAAGTTTGGTGAAATATTTTCCTTGAACAAGGTGGTCCAAAACAGTCCGTATCAGAGGGATGGATAACAATTGGAAGATATAACTTGGTTAATAGCAGAGTAGTTAACTATCAGCCTCGGATCCGCGCTGGGATCTTTCCTCTTTCGGAAGAAAACGGGACTCACCGTGGGGGCTGTAGAAGGCTTGATGAATCCACGAGCCAAGTTTTTATTGAGGAACTTCTTGAGAGCAAGGAGTTCTTGTTGGCTCATGGGGTAAATTTTTGGTTTAGGTAGTTTGGCCCCGTCAACCAATTCCAGTTTACAGTCGAAATCTGTGTGGGGGGGCAATTTGTCAGCTTCCCTCTCATGGAAAGCCTTATGCAAGTCCCAGTAGTGTGAAGGAATATGTTGCATATCTTCATGGGAAATGGGAAAGTTTGATTCTGAAGAGCATAGAGTGCCAGCAGTCCAGTTTATTTGGGGGTTATATTCACGAAGCCAATCGATTCCCAAGACCAATTTGAACTGCACCGCCTTGGGAACCAGAAAGCGCATGCTGTAATTGTTTTTTCCCATTTGAAATGAGATGGGCTTAGTAATTTTGCCAATTACTCCTCCAGTCATTGAGGTCCCATCCATTTGAGTTAATTTGGTGGGGCGTTCCAAGGGCTCATAAAGGATTTGTAAATCCTTAGCCAGTTTGGGGTGTAACAAGCTTCTGGAGCAACCAGAGTCAATTAATGCACTATGTACATGCATAGTCCCATCTCTGCCAATAAGCGTAACTGTGGTGTAGAAATGGGGAATTTTTGGAGTACTTACGGCTGTTCCCGCTGCCTGCCAGTCATCGCCGTCGTGTTCAGAATCCCCGTCTGTCTCAGATGAGGACGAAGTGGTGGATTCAGCGTCGGGAGCGAAGTTTCCTATCGCAGCTGCCAGGGCCTTAGAAGCGCGTCTAAGTGGTCGTTTGACAGCCGCTGGCTGACTTGTGGATTCCTTATTCTTGGTGTCTGCTCGTGCTCCCTTAATCCCAGCCGGGTCTTGGTTTTCAGGGCAAGTATTAGCAAGGTGACCCATTTTGCCACAGTTGAAGCACATTCCTAGACGGAGGCGATTGTTCCGTTCCTCAGCGTTGAGGATGATGGGACGGCGAGGTTGTCGTTTTGCCATGTCTTGTCGTTGCCGGTTCAGCTGCACCGTCTGGGTTATTCCTTCCACTTCAGTAGCTAGCCTGACCCAACCTAGCAGGGTCTGTGGGTTGGCCCGAAGTAAGCACCCGTGTAATATATCGGGATTTGAGCCATCTTTGTATAACTCAATAAGGATTTCGTCATTCCACAGGACTTTGGTGGCCAGGTTTCTGAATTCACGAGAATATGTTCCCACATCGTTCCTGCCTTGTTTCATTCGTTTTAGTTGATATGTGTGTTTTTCCAGTAGATGAGGGTCTTCAGATCCGTGTGTGTACACTGGACCTCCCATAAAAGCAGCCACCAGATCTGTGAATTTAAGTGATCACAGATGTTTTGTCCTATATCTAAAATGGCAGCAATATGTGTGTAGATGTGCTGATAAGTCCATACACACATTGCCAATTTTAATAATAGGAGACACAAGCATCTGCAATTTTTCCCATTTGCAGGGGGTCCTGAAATGGAACTCCTGCAGATATGAAGGGTCTACTCTATGTATGTGTATGTGCATGTGTACATTTGCTTGTAACAGATGGTCATTAAAATGTTATTAATGAAAAGATGCTGTTAATGTTTGACTATGTTTAAGGAGATTAATCTTTGAATGTCTATTTAACATCTTTAAATATTGATAATTCTTCAGCAGATAAGAACGTATATCTGACTGGACAATTGGCTAAGTTGTATTGATGGTTAAGAATATCACACAAGGGGCAAAATGTGAAATTTCTGTTTAATGCCTTAACAGACACAAGAAAGAACTGACAACAGTGATAAGTAAATGGCAATGGCAATGATCTGAAGACAGCAAGCTCCTACATGCATTAATTATTTATTTATTTATTTATTTATTTATTTATTTATTTATTTATTTGTATCCTGCCTCTCCATATGGATCGAGGCGGCGAACAACTTACAAATAGCATGTATTTCGAAACATTTCTATACATGCCCCCAACAACTGGGTACTCATTTTACCGACCTGAGAAAGGATGGAAGGCTGAGTCAACCTTGGAGCCGGGCAGGATCGAACTCACAACCTTGTGGCTTGCAGTACTGGCATTTAACCACTGCGCTACCACGGCTCCTATTACAAAACCTGTTCAAGATACACAGAGAGATAAGAGCAGTCCCTATTAAAGTTCTTATGATAGTTTAACTTCCTAAGGGCCGTATGAGATAGTGATGTTAGGTAATGAATGGATGATGTCTTATATGTAACATAATGCAATGTACTGAAAGCTTAGTACTCAGACTTTGACATATCTGTGTTTCTCCCTAAAGAGACTGTGTATTTTTTATGTATTTATGAATGCATATAATAACCTTAATAGTACCAAAGAATCTGCACATTTCCTGTGAAAATATTCTGAGATTCTAATACTGAAGAATGTTTAAGTGGAATGTAGATGTTAAGTCTGACTTTCTGGATTAACCACCATCATGGAATGGGAATTTAAGTGATCAGAAATTGGTAAAGGTGACCCCAAGCAGAATCCAAACTAGCTGACAAATGGGAAAGACTATCAGTCCCTCAGTGTAAGAGACAGAGATGGGGAACTACCCCTGTTTCACAGCTCCAGCTCTAATTACTGTTTTTAACTATAAAGCCTTTGACTCAGGACTCCAATACAGTGGTGGTTGGTGGTTGGTGGTTTCCAGGTCAGTTGGATATATCAACCCACTCCAGTTTTCAGATGATCTTGAGAGGAGTTATCCAAAGTGCTGAACCCAATGCCCAAATAAATGTGAAACCTTGGACAGCACCTTTCAAGATCACACTAAAATTTGGAGTGGATTAATGAATGCACTGACATGGGAGTGCATTTGTTATTGTCCCAGTACCTGCAGGGATAATTCTCCCATTATAAACCCAAAAATTATGATCTGAGACCTACCTTCAGATACCTCCTTTGAGAGAATCTGCCTATCAAATGCTATTCAAAGTGATATCAGGCTATTCCTGATATTATCTTTCTGGCATCAGTTGACATTTCCTTACTCCCACACATTTGATGGAATAAGACTGGTAAATTTTTAAATATCAAGTATTGTCAACTGATTACCCCTTATAGTTTTGTCTTGTGGGACATGTGCATCACATAGAGTTTATCTTGTTGCATTTTATCTGCAAGACAGCAATAGCCTTCTTTGGAAAAAAAAAGTCATCCAAGAAATGGAATTGACAACAACAATGATGACAACATTGATTAGGGTGATGATGATATATGGTTTGGTCCCAGTATAGCCCAAGGTGATTCACAGGTCTGAGACAGTTGTATGTAGTACCATTTGTCTCTTAGTAAAAATGCAGGCCTGTTGCTCCAGCAAACCATTTTCTTCTTAGCCTAACAGTTCTTAATTCTTGAATGTGAATCAGGGAATATGGGTTTTTCATATTCTGAAATGTTAAGCAGGCTAGAAAATGCTGTTATTTATCTGAGTAAGAACATCCCAACAGCACTCTAAGGAATGATAAACTACAGAAATATGGCTACTGGCATTTCACTGAAATAAAAACCAGGGGCTGCAGAGTTAGCATACATCTTAGAAACTGATGTGGACTGTGAATGGGATTACTGGGAATACTCACTTGGAAGTAGCATACAATTTCATGCAAGAATTTATGAGAATATATCAATAGGTATATATGATTTGATTTGAGGCCATGCATAACAAAAGGCTATACTGGTGATGTGCTAAAATACCTCCCATTATCCAAAACCATTGCTCTAATATTCCCCTCCTCTAAAGATTGAATTCCCAAGTATATTTACTTGGAAGTGAGTGTCACTGAAACCATGAGGACTCAACAAATTAAATGCAATGATAAATGAGGTGGAGCTGTAATCCTCTTTCCCTAGCAATAAAGTGCTCCAGTAGATAGAAAACTAGAATTAGTAATAATTCTTTCTTTACCATCTGTAAAATTTTCTAATTGACTAATATTTAAACTGTGCGGGAGGTAAAACTGTTAATAACTATGATTTATTGTAGCCCCTTTGAGACTAACTGAGAAAAAGACATTTGTAGCATAGATTTTCATAGACTCAGCCTACAAGTAATAGACTGAATCTTTGAAAAGTTACACTACACACATCTTTCTTACATTTAGTCTCAAAGGTGCTACAAGATTCCTTTGTATATTGACACAGACTAACAAAGCTATTTCTTTTAAAATGATTTACTGGGCCTTATAAAATTTTTCTAAAGTTACATGGCATACAAGCACTGGATTACAATGTGCTTTTGGGCCATGATCTGGAAGAATAGATATAATTCATTTCCATGCTGTTTTATATGAGAAATAATGGAAAAGTTGAAGTGGCAATTCCCTATATTAGTCATTACAGAGTCAACAAGGAAAAAGAGACAATCCGAGCACACCATAGATATGCCAGGTAGGAGGACCGTATTAATTCATCATTAATATTTATTTAAAAGTATTTATTAATTGTTTTCCTATCACTAGGGATCCCTAAATAGGTTACAATAAAATAGATAAAAATATATAGTTTCTCTCCAGCCCATAAAAAAATTGAAATTCTTAATTTTCTGTTTCTAAGATCCATTTTTATCCATTTTTAAAAGCTCTTGGGTAAAGCAGAAGGAAATGAAAGCAGCTGTGCTTTGCTGATGATACTGTCAATTCTGCTTGTATGAGGAGAAAGTGCAAAATTTGTTACATGGTTTACACATACAAGATGGTGTTCTAGTACAATATAGAGGCTGCATTAATAAATTAATTTCCACTCTGAAGATCCAGAAAAGGAAATATCCTATTTGTAGCCCACTCATCCATTCCCTTCACTACTTGTCTTGTGTTGGCCCTCAGAGCAATAATGCTTAGGGCTTGCAACGTGTGATCCAGATACAATCCATTATGGACCATATCCACCCTGAACATTCACAAAATATACAAAAGAGGGAGCGAGGGAGGATCCTAACTGAAGTTACCAGAAGTTTACTTCCAGGTTTGATTTTATAGGCATTGCCAAGTGTGGGTGTGCTCATGTGTGCACACACAAAATTGTTTTTTTTTATAAAATTTTCCAGGAGCAGCTAGTAACCCTTTTTTGAAAAATGCAAGGGGAGTTGGGGGTTGCAGTTGGACTTTCCCTGTGCTGAAGTGAGGTACCAAAACCAGTTTCTCTATCCAGGCATATCAAGGAGTTATGTGAGCAGGATTGGACCTACCATTAGCCAGCCTGAGCCAAACGGCACAGGCTAAAGGTGTCTGAAGAGGATGTCACATGTTCTGCTTGAGCTTGATTGTTAGAGTGGTGTGACCAGGAATGTTTTTCTTGTGGATGAGAAGAAGAAGTCAAATCTGCCCTTGGTAGTACCAGGTGCAAGGATGTTATGTCTGTCTGCTGTATTTTCCCTATTTTGTGGGAAAGCTCTGAAACATGGGAAACATGTTACATGATGGGGGTCTAGGTGTGGTTAACACAGGGTAAAAAGACTTACATCATGTGAAATTCTCTCTTTTTGTTCTCTGTTTGCTTTGCTTTTTTTTTTTGTTTGTTTGTTTTTGCTTATGTTACTGGCTTTTTATGCTTCATGGCAAACGTTGTTTGAAGCAGGATGTATCCTGCAATGCTTCAAATAAACTTTAGACTAGCCTAGACGCACTTTGTGTGACTGTGTTTTTAGTTTGGGGGCAACTGGCAATGACCCAGCACAGTTTATTGTTTTTGCACTCTGCACATGCCGTAGTGTCAGAACCTAGGCACCTTGACAGTGGAAAATTCTAGGAGGTGTCAGTTGGAGTGCTTGAGGGATAAATGGCTCTAGTTTGAGAGGCAAAGAATAGGCAGAGCTGTTGCTGTGCACAACCTGCCATGTGAACTGTAGGCTAGCCTCCTGCACCAGGTACAGTCAAGTACCCAGAAACTTAATCAGTGTTGAAGTAAGTTTCAACTCTCTGTTGAATGCAGTTACATTTTTCTTATTATTCAGGAGGCACTATCTTGTCCGTCATTTCAGGCAGTCAACCGTCTTGGTCTAACACCACCAAGGGGTTTTGAACTTGACACCCCTTAATTCTCTGCAGATCTCATACCCAATGGAGGCAGTTGCACCTGATGGATCAAAATGAATTACTGAAGCCTTTCTTGCTTCAGTAAACCACTCTTGAATTTTAGCAGACTGGAAAAAATAATGTTGCTTTCTGTGATAACTCAGCAGAACATAACCTGGTTGTGAAACTGATATTCTGAAAGAAAGGGGGAAAATATCTGCCAATAGGAGGAATAATTTTAGCTCTGAAAAATAAATTTTGTATAAGCATGCAAGTGAAACCCAGTTCTATTAGGAAAGCGAAGCAAGGACAATAGCTGTAATGGAAGAGTGGAAATGTGAAGATATTTGAAATTTGTCATTAAAACAGGGACAAATCAAAACTAATACAGACACATTTGAGGCATATACGACTAATTCACTGACTTGGACACAAAGTGATTCGGAAACAAAGAAAAATGAAGATATACTGAGGGTGGACGAGTGTGAAGAAGACAGGATCAAATATCATAGGGCATATTTTAAGAAATGAGGAGTTTGTCACAAAATGTAATCAAAGAGAAATCAAGGAGACAGACTCAAGTACAATTGCATGTAGCACATAGAAACCTGAAAAAATTTACAGAAGAAGGAGAAAAGCAGAGAATTATCAATGACTATATGGATGTGAAACAGAAAAAAAAATTGATGTTAGATTAGGTGCTCCTTTGGTCTCTTGCAACTATGTGATTCTATTTCAATCAATTAATTGGTGACCTCTAATTTACATGTAATTCTGCTTAGTTTTAGGTGAATAAGTACACTGCAAGTACTGTTTTCTATTGCCACAGTTTTATCAAGCTTGAAAAAAAATAGATAATTGAAGTTGATTAAAGCAATGATACTCTCTGATTATTTTTTTTAAATGAAAATATCATTATGGTAGATGCCCATCAGCATCATCCACATATTTTTTTTTTTTTTTTAACTTATCTCCATCCTTTAATTTCCACTGCCATGAACAGAGTAGAGCACACATTGATGGTCTTGAACAGATAAATGACAAATTGAGTAGATGACCCAGAATGTTTCTTAGTGACCCGGAGAGATGAGAAAGCATTCTCTTGGAAGATAATGCACTTCTATAAGAAATAGCACTGTGTGCTTAAAATAGTGTAGAGGAAAACATCAATATCCTTAGCCTATACAATTTCATATATGAATCGGAGACTTAAAAGCAAAGTTCAGAGAGAGAGGAAAATTCCTCTTTGTATACAAAAAAGTTGTTGTGAGGACAGAGAGAAGAGGTTTTTCTTAAAAAAAGAAAGGAAGAAATGTCAAGAAGTAATTAGCAAGTAGTCTAGTTTTGAGAGAATCTGCATAGCTGGACTTCCTGTTCTCAGGGAATCTATGCTTCCTTCTCCCTTTTCCATTTTCTCTCTTGGTGTCAGTCTTCCTTTCAAACATGCACACTATGTATTACACTGGAATGCAGTCCTAATAGACCACGATGGTCATGGCCAATTTAAGATTCCACTCAATTGACTGTGCTGAATTCAGACCCCTCTCAGATTCTGGAAAGCATTTAGGACTACATTTGCTCAGGTCTAATTGTATGCCAGCAAGGTGATTGAATCCATGGGCTAGATTAGTTAGGATCTTGGATAATACACCCATACCTTTGCCCAGCCCATTCCTTGCCTCTTTTTGACAATTGCTGGCTGGCAGAGTGGTCCTGCTGGTAGATGGTTATGTTGGCAGATTTCTGCTGTCCTACTGCTGGTAGGGCCCAGCCAGCAAAAAGACATTTGTGCTGGATGAAGAGGCTTTTGACTAATCCTAACCCATGGTGACCATCTTTGAATTAAGACTGCAGTGTTAGTAGGGAAATGTGTGCAGTTCTTGTCAAATGATATGGAGGCTCAACAAGGTTATCATTTAACGCCAATTCATCCTATGCATTTCATGTTTCATCTTGTTATGTCTTGCCACTTCTTTCTACTTTCCCATCTAAAAACTCCAGGCATGGAGTACCACAATAGCATTATTGGAGACTCTAGATGGAGAATTTTTTTTGTGCGTGTGGCAAAAATAAAAGGAGAGGTGGGGAGAAAAGAAGGCAGACACATTCTGAAAACAGACTACATGCACATCAATGGTCACAATCCACATGATAAACAAATATGATTTTGTTTTTAAAGCCTTTTTATTTGTGTATATACAAAATACTTTGGAATACTCAGTGTGAGAGGTACCCTGAAAGATCATACCATTAACAAAGCATCATTCAAATTTATTTATTTTTTAAAGTAGGAACTGCAATAACAAACAATTTCTCCTGACACATTTTCACTGTCTGCTAAGTTATGTGCATCTCTCTAGCAACTTTTTCACTTGGTTTGTTTCTATTACTTAAACAAATCTAGAAGAAAAAAAAAACTGTACTATATCCAGAAGAGGAATTTTTATATGCTTGGATGGAAATTTGGTTGTTAAAATGTCTCTCCACTCCCCTCCATTCACTTTCTTTCTCTTTGTACTGATTTGCTATTTCATTCTTTTCACCCTATCCTTCTCATTGACACAGATACCTTATTAGTATTAAAAGAATATGTGTCAGAATAAGTAACATGTAGTGTATTTTTGGCGTGTGTTTTCGCTTTGTTAAAAAATTAAAAATTTAAAACTAACACTGTGCAAGAGCAATCTGTCTGGGAAACCACCCATAGGGTGCATCTGTGTTTCTTCTTGCCTTTTTCCCTTGCAGATAATTAACAATAACAAGTCAGTGAACCTGACTTGCTTCATAATTAGATCATAGTTGTCTGAATGCATTTGGTGGAGCATCAAGGTGAAGTGGATACATTATATTGTTATTATTGTTGTATGCCTTCATTTCTGATTTATGGTGACCCTAAAACAAGCTGATCTTTGTTTCTTCTGGGACTGAGAATGTGTGATGTTGCCAAGGTCACCCAGTGGGTGACCTGGTCTGCAGGGTTGTAATCCAATGCTCAGACCTATACATCCTCCTGACTCTCAGGTACAGTTACACTGTATAAAATGTACTGACTTTCAAACATATCAGTATGCTATTTATTTGTTGGGTAGGGGCGATGGGGCTTCAGAATAAGACAATGCACCAAATTTGGGGAACAAAGGCCACAATTTTATTGGCTACAGCATACAATGGGTTGGCCAAAACATGGGTCTGGATCCTTGCCATCAATCAACCCACTACTGACCGATGTACCCAAGCTTTCAACCTGGCGCCAGAATCACTAACGGCCACCAGGAGATCCCACCGCCGGGACCCCTCCCCTCCCCCGTCACCAGGAGGTGCAAGCAAGACATGTCCCTCCGAGCCAGACATGCTTGCTGCCACCTTGCATCCCTTTCCAAACTGCAAGGGGCCAATGAACCTTGCCCAAAGGCCATTGGCCCCGACCCACCTGTATCCAATACCTATGTAACCGCCAATAAGCTGTGACAGAGAAGCAACAGAACAAAACCATAACACAAATACACAATAGCCAACATAACAAGTGTGACCTGGATTGCTGGCTTCCCAGGTGGCCGCAGGGGAGGCAATTTCCTATTGCCACCTACCAGGCCATGACAGACAATCAGAGTGTGGGAGGTGTGCTCTGATTGGCCGCTGCCTCACGGGCATCCGAGTATCGCTGTGAGGCCCTCCCTCCCCAGAGATGGCCCACCCTTCCAGCCTGCAAGAGGTCAGGAGGGTTTCAATCTTCCTGCCGCCCATGCTTCCATCCCACAAATGCTGCCACAGGGTGAATCCTGCAGCACGCATTCAAATTCAAGGCATGGGTAAATCTGGTAAGGACAATCTGTGAGTTTGTTACTCTATACACTGGAAAATTATTTTTTTCTAAAAAAAAATCCTTGAGAAGTTCATAATGTCTTATTTTAATATGTCATGATGAACTTCTAAGAGTAAGTGGGAAGGATGGCTTTTTGGTACATGTAATAGTAAGCAGTCTCAGTGTAGACCTCAGAACATACATTAATAGTGGAGGAGCCCTGAGGAACTGAATGGAATGAATGTTATCCTTTTAAGTTATTTACTACCTCTGCTCCTTCTTTTCCTCAGTGGTGTAATAAATGTATGGAAGTTAAGAGACAAATACAGTAGCTTCGCTCTATAAACTCAATCTAATCAAAAGAGAAGAGTAAATACAATATTGGATTGCAAGATTATACTACTGAAAGGCTTTTCATTTTGGGTTATATGCAGTATTTGTTGACCTAAGATATATAGGAGATAAGCTTTAAAATTCTTAAATTAGTCTACCAACTGCTGACACAAAATAAAGGAATATCTCTGACACTTCCATAAAAAATGTGTTTCTGTTGAGGGAGAGGGAAGCGGAAGCTTGAAGTATGACCTGGAAATAGCAGATTTACAAGAAAAACCCTGTCCAATTTGATCCTAGTACCTGCTGAATTGACATGTACCAGTATAGACAAACATGGCCGCATGATGAGTGGATACTGGATACAGATGATTAATCAAGCTTGGTCTAGATACAATATGACTTTGGTCTAGGCCATCTGAAAAACCATATTTTGCCACAGAAGGTTCCCAGGTTTTGCGATCTTTAGGGGATAATAGATCTTTTCTGAGGTTGACCACACCATCACCAGAGTGCATTTACAGTTATAACATTCTGAAACTGCATCAACTGCCATGGCTACATTCTACAGTAACCTGGAATTGCTGTTCTGGCACAGTGTTTAGAAGGTCTTTCTCCATACTTGTGGTAAATGTAATCGAAACTTTGCTTTTGTTTTTTAGTATTATTTATAACTTAGGGCACTTGGGAAAGAGACTTTTGCTTAATAGCACTGGCTTTATTATCACTTCTTTTTCCAGTTTTGCTCTGTTGCTGCTACATATGCTACCACTGGGGGAGTTCATTGGTGTATACATTTCATCAGCTGATGCACACAATTCACCCAGTGATGCTAAGTAAAAACTTAGTTAGTCTTCATCACAGAAATGTACATATTATTTTGTCTTTACACACTTCAAAATTCAAGCCAAACATTCTCATATGAGAAGTCAGCATTAACTTACACAAACCCAAAGAGAACAAACAAAACAAAACAAAACTTCTTCCCAAACAAAGGCTTTGTTACTTGGTGTAAATTACAGAATGCAGTGTGGGGTATGCCAGATGTGTTTTCTAGTGTGGACAGATCAGCCTCACAGTTCAGTGACAATAGAATAAACTTACAGGCATGGCTGTCTAATAGATGAACCAAAGAATGGTAGAATTTGGGTTGGGAGAAAGTAGTGGGGAAAAATTCATGTAACTCAAAGTGATGGTGATTGTGTAGTAAAAAAAATATGGGAACCAATGAAGATATATTCTTGAATCAGTTTGAAAAAAAAATGGTCTGGAAGGTAGATAGCAGAGTGTTGAATCTTTTCTTCATATTATCTGTGTAGCTTGTTTGTGCTGAAAAACAATATGATTATCCAATTTAACAGCAGAATCAGATCTCCAAGGAGATTAAATTAAGGGGATTCTACCAATTAGGGACTCTTAAATTGGTGGTGGACTCATTAGTCAAGCTTTAATGTCTATAGTTTGCAAGGATTTTGATCAGTAACTTAATTAATTATTGTTGTGTGCCTTCAAGTTATGTCTGAGTTATCGTGACCCTCAGGCAAATATCATGAGATTTTTTGGGGCTTAGAGTGTGTGACATGCCCAAGATCACCCAGTGGGTTTCCATGGTCAAGTAGGGAATCAAACTCTGGTCTCCAGATTTGTAGTCAAATACTCAAATCACTGCACCATACTGGCTCTGTTCAGTTAATTACTAGTTGGTTATTCATCCTCTGGACCTACCTAGTCAAATATTCACTGGAATAAATCAAACAAGCTTCCAAGAAAGCAGATAGATTGACTTAAATGCCTTGTCCTATAAAGCCATGAAAATGAAGCTGATTCAAAAGCACATAGCCAGATGATGTTGCCCCAAAAGCATGGGACTCCATGAGATTCTATATCAGAACCCTCAATTAAAATGTAAAAATGGGGAAATAATTAACTCAAATTAAACATAATGCAAGAAGAGGAGTAACTTCAGGACATTTTCATCTTTGTTTACCAGGTCACTGCAAAAAAGACCAGTCAGAAAACTTATAGTGCAATTTAAACGTGTTTTATTGGGGGAAAATACACACACACACACACCCAAATAACCACACACAGAAACAATCACACTAGGCTAACTTGAAAGAAAAGGGAGAAAAGATTACAGGAATTAGAAGGAACTTCAGCTATTTTTACCATCCAGAGATAAGCAGAGAAATGGTGATGTGGCTTGGACTGATGCCTGAGGCAAAAGGCAGAGTGACAAGCAGGATCCCTGAAATTGAAGTGCTGTCTGTGGGACCCAAAATCAAGAGCTGTTTATACCCAAATATCTACTCTTGAGGTGTGAGACATTAATGATTTTTACCTGTCTCATAGAGTGGACAAAAGAGGCAGGCTCATTGTTGTTGGTGGTTGTTGTTAATGTCTGAAGGAAACAGTTGATGATTTTTAACATGTGGATGGCAAAAGATTTTGATGTCCGCCTGAATGAAGATAAAGAAAAAGCTTACAGGTTTGAGGATGAGGCAATTATGGACTTGTTTGAAATCTTCCTGTTTTCCTGAACCAGTGCTTTCAAACAAGTTCAACTCTTTGTTTTTTGGAACTTGCAAGACATAGCTGCCAGATTAAATTGATAGCCGGTTTTATGGTCTTGCCTTTCCGTAGGATATGCAAGCCACAGGGGATATTTTCTCTTCTCTGAGATGGCTTGTTTCTTATTGAAAGAGCCAGTAAGTCAGGTTTTTCTGGTGAACCTGTGACTTAGGGTCATGCTGGGGTCAACTCTGACCTATTTCTAGCCAGAATCCCTTTTGCATGGCCCCTTTCCAGCTATTGTATTAATGTTTTAATGTTTTTATATATTTTTGTAATGCCGCCTCGATCCATTGGGAGAGGCGGGATAGAAATAAATTTTATTATTATTATTATTATTATTATTATTATTATTATTATTATTATTATTATTATTATTATTGTATATAATTTCTATTTTATGCCAATTAAACAGATCTGCCAATTAATACATTTTGCCAGTTAAACTATGGCCCTTTTCACACGGGGGTAATAAAATGGTGCAGAGCGACCTCTAACAGAGGTCATCTACACCGTGGAGTGGATTGGGGTGGACTACTTTAGCGTAGTTCCACACCCCAAACCACTCTGAAGCGACCGGAAGTGGTGGCGCCATGTGTTTTTTAAAAAACTCTTTTAAGAGGTTTTTTAAAAAGCACGGAGCGCACAACCCCGTGCAGCTCCATCGCAGCACCCCGGTGTAGATTTGCCGGTGCGCGCAAGTGCATGCCTGCAGATCTGCCGGGGGTGGGCTTCTGGCTGGCGAGCTTCTCCAGTTGGTGGAGAGCCTCCGCCAGCCGTAAGCTGCCATTTTGGATGCCACAGGATGCTGCAGGAGTATGGAGCAGCGAACTCGTGCTGCTCCGCATGGTGACAGACTTACTCGGCTGCCGGTAAGCTCAGTTTCTGTGTGTTTCCCCCTGTTTCTCCCTCCACGTGTGAAAAGGACCCTAATCAGAGCAGTGGAGTTACAATGGAGCTTAGAATACTTTCCTAGACACTACAATAATGTTGGTATCCAATTCTGAGACGGTATGCACTACTTTTTCTTTGTATGGGATACTTCATATAATATTGCAAAATCCATCCCTTCTTCCTTGCTCAATTGCCTAAAACTCTAATATCTGCCTGGCCTTTAAAAGAGGCTGGAGAAGAACTCAGAGGGGCTTTGCTGCTGGCCACACCCTCTGGCCTGGCCTTTAAAAGAGGCTGGAGAAGAACTCAGAGGGGCTTTGCTGCTGGCCACACCCTCTGGCCTGGCCTTATAATTAGGACAGGGAGGAAGGAAGGGGGAGTAGGAGTGGGTGGGGGTGTGGGCAAGCAGGGGGTATATTTTCGTGCTGGGGGCGGTTGGATGTAATGGATGAACAACGGGGAGCGACAATAAGTACTGTGCTGGGCAAAGGGAGATATGGTGATAGCAGGGTGAAATGCCGTTACAGGGGAAGGAGAGATAGATATTTAATACCTATCTCACCTTCCGTTCGCCCTGCTACCCCAAGGTGTCTGGAGAGCGAACCAAACCACCCACAGAACCTTTCCTTGCTCCTGTGCAATGTCAGGTCAATGAAAAAGAAAACACATATCATCCATGAACTTTTAAAGGATGAAAACGCTGACCTGGCATGCTTTACAGAGACCTGGCTGGAAGATGATAGTGCCACAACCTGAGTCCAGGCCTTGCCAGCCAGATGCTCTGTCAGTGAGCAGGTAAAGGGAAGTGGGCGGGGGGGGGGAGCGGAGTAGCCTTGGTTTACAGACAATCTTATGCTGACCAGGATACCTGTCTGGAAAACAGACCACTTTGAGTGTATATACCTGAGCCTGAAGGCAAGGGATAGTCTAGGGATTCTGTTAGTGTACCGACCACCCCGCTGCCTATCAGACTCCCTGGCCGAGCTGACGGAGCTGGTGTCGGAGTTGGTGTTAGAATCGCCCAGACTTCTGGTTCTGGGCGACTTCAATATCCCATTTGAGACCAGTTTAACAGGTGCAGCTTGGGAGTTCGTGGCATCCATGATGAACATGGGCCTATCCCAATTAACCTCTGGGCCAACACATTGTGCAGGTCATACCCTTGATGCAGTCTTTAGTACGGAACAGGTACAGCCGTGGGTGGAGATAACAAATACTACCACCTTGTCATGGATGGATCATTTCCTGGTCAGGGTTAGACTAATGGTTGCTATCCGCCCCTGCAGGGGTGGTGGACCTATTAGAATGGTTCACCCTCGAAGGTTAATGGAACCTATTGGATTCCAGAAAGCCCTCGAGGGTCTTATGGTTGGTATCGCCGGTGATCTTGTCGAAGCCCTGGTTAATACCTGGAATTGTGATCTTACCAGGGCTATCGACATGATTGCTCCCAAGCATCTTTTCCAGCCTGCTGCAAACCGCAATCCTTGGTATACAGTAGAACTTAGGAATATGAAGCAGGCTGGACAACGACTAGAGCGCAATTGGCGGAAGTCTCGACTCTTATCTGACAGGACACGCTATAGAGAATTCCTTCATTCCTATAGAGTGGCAATAGATGCAGCGAAGAAGACCTTCTTCTCTGCACGTATTGCGTCTGCGATTTCTCATCCAGCAGAGCTGTTCAGGGTGGTAAGGGATCTGACTCAGATACCCACTTCCCTGAACTCGTTGTTAGAACCTAACGTAGCTTGCTGTGACGCCTTGAATAATCATTTCGCAGATAAAATCTCTCAGATAAGAGCTGACTTGGATGCCGGTGTTATAGCAGAAGTCACAAATGGAGCATCTGGCGACTCCGTGAACAAGATTATACTGGATCAGTTTCAGTCAGTGAGTACCGAGGACGTAGACAAGCTCCTTGGAAAGGTAAGAAGGACAACTTGCCCTCTTGATCCCTGCCCTTCATGGCTGGTCGTCCAGGGAGGAGTTGCAATTAAGACCCACTTAAGACATATTATTAATGCATCCTTCAGGGAGGGCAATTTTCCAGCTTGTTTAAAAGAAGCAATTATACGGCCGCTTCTAAAAAAGCCCTCCCTAGATCCCCTGGATATGAATAATTACAGACCAGTCTCCCATCTTCCATTTTTAAGCAAGGTGATCGAGAGAGCTGTTGCCCTTCAGCTCCAAGCTGTCTTGGATGAAACAGATTATCTAGATCCATTTCAAACTGGCTTCAGGGCAGGATATGGAGTAGAGACTGCCATGGTCGCCTTAGTGGATGATCTACGCCTAGGTATCGACAGGGGAAGTGTGACCCTGCTGATACTCTTGGACCTCTCAGCGGCTTTCGATACCATAGACCATGGTATCCTTTTGGAACGCCTGAGAGGGCTGGGGATTGGAGGCACTGCACTTAAGTGGTTCTGGCCCTATCTCTCAGGTAGATACCAGATGGTGATGCTTGGGGACAGCTGCTCCTCGAAAAAGGAGCTTAAATCTGGCGTCCCTCAGGGCGCTGTCCTGTCCCCAATGCTATTTAACATCTACATGAAACCGCTGGGAGAGATCATCAGGAGGCATGGAGCAAGGTTCTATCAGTATACTGATGACACCCAGATATATCTCTCCATGCCTCGGATAACAGCATCAACTAAGGATGGCATCTCACCTCTAAATGAATGCCTTGAAGCAGTAATGGACTGGATGAGGAAAAACAGACTGAAGCTGAATCCAGATAAGACGGAGGTACTTGCTGTTAAGGGCCCTAGCCCAGGTATGGAGGTTTGTCAACCAGTTCTAGACGGGGTCACACTTCCCCTGAAAGACTGTGTCTGCAGCTTGGGGGTGCTCCTGGACTCGCCACTTCAGATGACAGCTCAAATTGATGTGACAGCCAGGAGTGCCTGCTATCAGCTTCGGCTGATACGTCAGTTGCGCCCCTTCCTGGACTTGGAACACCTAAAAACAGTGGTACATGCGCTGGTAACTTCACGGCTTGACTTCTGTAATGCACTCTACATTGGGCTACCCATGTGCTTAGTCCGGAAACTTCAATTAATTCAGAACATGGCAGCCAGGTTGGTCACCGGAAGATCTAAAACTGACCACAGAACACCTATTCTGAAGTCTTTACACTGGCTGCCTATTAGTTTCTGGGCACAGTACAAGGTGTTGGTTCTAACCTTTAAAGCTCTCCATGGCTTGGGGCCAGCCTACCTGCAGGATCGCCTTCTCCCATATAATCCGCCCCGCACGCTAAGGTCCTCTGTGTCGGCGGCTGGGCGGGGCCGGGCAGGCTCGGGTCTGGCTCAGGCCGAGGCTGGCGTTCCGGAAGCCTCAGCCAGCAGAGTTACCGCAAAACTAAAGCAAGCCTTACTTCAGGCGGTAAACAGGAACGAAAAGAAAGGGTTTTCCTCACCCGGGCAACGAAGGGTTAAGCTGGCTGGCAAGGCTTCCGAGCAGAGTCTCGGCAGGAACGAGGCGGGACCGCAGCAGGGGCAAGGCAGGCAGGAGCAAAACAGGAACAAGGCAGGAATAAGGCAGCAGCACTGATGGGCAACACACGGAGAGCCGTTGGTTGTTGCTCCGTGCTGAACTTGGCTCCCTCTGGCTCTAAAGTAGGAGCCTGGCGCCGGCCAATCCTGAAGCTGCTGCACAGCTGGGAGCCCTCAGCCGGGCTCACAGCTGAGCGTCCTTAGCCAGCTGCGAGCCCTCAGCCTGCCGCTGACGCTCCAGCAACCGGCAGGAGCGGCGGGCAGCCTCCTTGGCCTGCCGCCGCTGCGAGAACGTGGGAGGGAGGCCGTCAGGCTCCTCCGGATCGGACCCGCGGGTGAGCGGCAGCCCAGCGACCTCCGGGCGACTCTCTTCCGCAGCGCCGGCTCTGTCGGTGTCTTCAGCGGCGTCAGGGCAGGCGGGCTCGGGACGACTTCCCGTAGCGGCAGGTGGCTCCATAGCCTCCTCTGCGGCGGCGGTGGCCTCGACGGCGTCCGGGCAGCTGTTCCCGGCGCCGGAGGCCTCCGCCGCTGCTCGCGAGGAGACCGGATCCTCCGCCACTACTCGTGAGGAGACTGGATCCTCCGCCGCTACTCGCGAGGAGACCGGATCGTCCTCCTCCTCGGGTGCTGCGTCTGGGGCCGCGGAGGTCCCGACACTCTGGGAGGAATTTACTGCAGCCAATCAGAACTAGGTTGGCTGCAGTTACCCAGAGGACCTTTTCTTCTGTTGCTCCTAAGTTATGGAATGGCCTGCCGGAGGAGACCCGGCACATTACCAGTCTTGACTGCTTTAAAAAAGCAGTCAAGACTATTCTCTTCCGACAGGCCTTCCCAGACTAGTGTTCCACCGCCTCTCATCATTTATCTCTGTTCTAATTTTGTTTTTAATTTATTTTTAATAATTAATGTGTTTTAGGGGGATAGAAGGGTTGGTGGGTGGGGAGGATGGGGTACATTTTAATGTTTTAATGTATTTATATATTTTTGTAATGCCGCCTCGATCCACTGGGAGAGGCGGGATAAAAATAAATTTTATTATTATTGTTGTTGTTGTTGTTGTTGTTGTTGTTACCTTACATCTCAACTGTTTAGACTTTCTTCTGGTATGAACTTCCACTGTCAACTCACATGTTTCTCCAAATATTTGCCACCAGCCAGTTATCTGTCTTAGTGATGAAGCCATTACCTGACTCATGATTTTACTTCTTTTAATGTCTTTTAACAGTTTCTTGTTCAGTAGTTATCCATTAAAAGCTTCCACTCATTCCATACATGCTCTGCACACTGTTGCCAGTCCTTCTATGATTAAGGTCAGGAATATATCATTCCCCTACACTACTGTCTAAAATTTTGGTTTCAAACATTGTTGTGTTTTAGTTTCATAGGCCAAGATCCTGTTCATGCCATGCTAGCAGAATCCCTGCTTAAGCACAGTGAGAAGTTTTAAAAGCATTGTGGAAGGACCATCTTATTTCTTCTTGGCAATGTGTCTGCAATGGGTATACTAGGGCAGTTTCATGACTCCTGGGTACAGCTACCCCCAACTAATGGCTGGTCATGGCAGTGTGCTCAGGACCTGCTCTGGTACCATTTCATGCTGAGCAAGAAGTAGCCAATTTATTTTGGAAAGTAAAGGCTGCATTTTCTTTTCTAGTTACATTAGCAGCTCGATGGCACGAGTCACAGACTGGGAACAATCAATGACCAGAGTTGCACTAAAGGACTGTCTGGGTACCATTGTCTATTCAGGAAACGAAGCTTTTGTATCACCCTGCAGATTAGCAGTATAGATTCTCTAGCAGAAATTTATGCTCTGCCAGTGCTCATACAGGACCATGGTCATAGATTGCACTGCTTTATTCTTTACTGCTATTTTTGCCTTTATTTTACTACATGCTCCTTTCAGCCATCATTTTAATGTTCAAGATGTCTATCTCTGTATCCATCTTTCTCTCTCTCTTTCTATCATAGACCACTCTGGGTTTTTAGGTAATATAAAGGTTAAATAAAAAAGTAAAATACACATTAGTGACTCCTACTGTTAATAGTTGACAGTACGAACAACATGTGGTTTGTGTTCACAGTATAAAACAAAAGCCTCAATTTGTCTTTTGTTTCCACAAAGCTTGATAAATTAGAAAGATTCATTACTGCATGATATCTTTGACTAATGCTTTTAAGTAGGAGTAGCTAGGTAATGATATTACACACTTTTGAACAGTGACTAGAGTGACAGATATTTGGTGCCTCATTTCTCATGCTCCGTGATGAATTATGGCAATTATAGAGAAACACAATGTTCATTTTCCTGTTATTTTTATTAACTAAAATTTCCAAGAATATAACCCTATATTTTGCTTAATACTCAGCTCATTACTAAACTAGATGATAGAGAAATAGCTTATCTATCTTGTTTTTCACACTGACTGCACAACTAAAAATTGGCATAGCCAAGTCATTTTTATCCTTGCATTACCAGCTTGCAATATAAACTGACTACAGGAGGCTTGTGTGATGGATATATTTGCAGCAGATGTTGCTTTGCTCTCTTTTGGTATATTAAATTTACTACGGATTCATTTTGTTGCTATTTATTAAAGCTCTAGATATAAATTGGCAGCCAACACTAGTAAAAGACACATATCTTACCTGCTCTTTTGCAACCTAGTTAACTTATCAAGAGTATTTGGGTGGATGTACACTTGGTAAGCTACCTCAGTTACCTATACAGTCCTTGAAAAATGGAACATGAAATAGACAGTGTTAATTTTGGTAAATTATTGTACCATTTGAAAACAATAACAGGGCAGCTGCATCAGCACAGAATGATGCCATTGCCACTTGATTGTGCATTAGGTACAATAAAGAGAAATATATTTCTAAACCGAGAAGGTAAAATTAAGTCTCACAGACAGAAATATATTAGACATGAAGTTTAAATAAAAATGATGAAGTGTTTGGGCTTTTAACGAAGTCTTCTTGCACAGATATTATGATCTGCCACAGAGAAAATGTCTCCCACACATTAAGTAGTAGAAAAGCTGCCTCTTGTTCTGATGATTTCAGGAAAACACCTATGACATTTTTAAAATGTCTTTTCAGTTTGCAAACTGTATGACATTAACCAAATATAGTGAGAGATCTTAAATATGCTATGTTTATGGTTCAGAATTAGGAATTAAACCTCTTTCTTTTCTTCCTGACTTTCATAATTCTTCACCAACTAAACAGCAGACAACCACAATGTCTGTTGTGGAAATAGCTATACCTACTGAGTTTTACAATACCACTGTGGTACAGTGTGATGTAGTGGTTTGAGCGTTGGACTATGATCCTGGAGACCAGAATATGATTCCCTGTTTTGCCATGGAAACTCACTGGGTGATCATGGATGCATCATACACTCTTAGCCACAGAAAACCCTGTGATAGGTCTGTCCTATGGTCACCATAAGTTGGAAGCTGAAGGAACACAACAGCAACAACAACAATTGAATTTTACTGGTGTTGATAGGTGAGAAATATATTTGGCCCATTATTTGATAAGAAGTTACCAAAATTTGCAAATTTATTTATAAATACGGTGGAAGGAAGTTGATTTTTTTTAAAAAACAGAACATAGGCACAAGCAACATTTGCACATTTACCCATTCCTATACAAAATTTACATACTTTGCAATTTCTATAGCAGTTAGCAATAGCAGTTGCATTTCTATACTGCTTATCACTGATAAGCACCCCCTAAGCAGTTTACAATGTGTTTAGCTAATTGCCCCCGACAAACAGGGTACTCAATTTACCAACCTGCGGAAGGATGGAAGGCTGAGTCAACCTGAAGCCCTGCAGGATCAAACTCAGAACATTGTGGCTGCAGTGCCAGCATTTAACCACTGTTCCACCAGGGCTCTTCTAAATTTCTAAACAGCATAAACTGATAACAAATTAAAGCTGGGGGTCAATGATCTGAATCAAAATATTTGCTGTGAACATTACAGTATAAAATATATGATTACAATCACATTAATAACCAGTAACACATTTGGGATTCCACAGATTTAATTGCAGATGTCTACATAATATCTAAAATACAACCAATATTGCATAAACATTTAGGTATACATAACATGGTGATAACTATGGATGGTTATCTTTAAAATTCCAAGTATAAAGGAGAAAGGGACCCATCTGGTTCTTGCTTTGATGCTGTTCTATTAATAAATTAATAAACAATGGGGAAAGATAACTATATGTTTGAGTTCCAAACAAGGTCAAGTATCTACCTTTGTTGCTCTTGTTTGTTTGTTTATTTGTTTTAATCTTACACTACTTTGATTTTCATGGTTTGTGTCCTATTTGATTCAAACCTTATTCAGGCAGTGCTTACTTGGTTTGAATGAAGACTATGGTATACCTCGTCCTGCCCTCTTATTGCTTCCCTTACGTGAAAAAGTGTGAAAAGAAGGACCTGAATACTTCCTATTAAAGGTTACTAGAAAGATCAGAGGTTTTCTTATGAAGAGATCCTGCACATGAATAGGACCATATCATCTCCAGACTTGTCACTTTCTATATGACAGCTGTGAGAACATTTTCTCTAAAATATTGAAGGGGGGAGCTGGGTAGTAGGATTGTGATGGTGGGGCAGAATCAGCAAGTACTGCCTCCCTCTCTCTATCATTACATGGCTGACAGACTGTGCAAATAGTGCATGAATGTATATGTTGTTATACTGCTTTGAAGGATCCTCCAGTCCTTTGGAGAACATTGAGGCGGCAGGTTAGCATGTAAATCACTCCAAATTGTTCCTGCCTCTGTTCTAATGACAGAACCCTTTCAAGGTCTATGAATGATGACTGGTTATGATGCATATATTACAGTATGAGTGGAAGCATACCCCTGGATACCCACTGCTGGGAAATGTGAGAGGAAGGGTTTTTTTTTTTTTCATTCTTGTCTTGTTAGGAGGTTTCCCATCAGTACTTAACTGAGCAGTGAACACTGGACTAGATAGGTTTTTGGTGTGATCCAGTGTGATTCTTATATTCTCATGTTGTATAAGAAAGTATTCCATCAGCAGAGGGATGCCAAATGATATACCCCAGCATATTTAATTTTGATCTTACTTCAAACAGCTTAATTTGGCTGTATTGTATGAAACTGTAATTATCAAGTAATGATCATGTATAGGACAGTGACTTTGCCAGTTTGTTGTTATTAAGTAGCAAACTATTTTGTGACATCTTAAAGAAAAATACATTTCTCTAGGCATCCTTTCTGGTGTTAGGAAGTTTAAGGAATGGGTGATTGTTTCAATCAGTTCATTATTTAATAAGAAAAATTCCAAATTTTGACACTTTCTGTTGAGAAGTAGTGAGTACCCAGCTTGTTGGGGGCATTTATAGAAATGTTTCGAAATACATGCTATTTGTAAGTTGTTTGCCGCCTCGATCCATATGGAGAGGCGGGATACAAATAGATAATAAAAAAAAAACTTGAGGGTTTTTGTTTGTTTGTTTGTTTGTTTGTTTCACCTCTAACTGAAGATAGATCTGCCGGTTTAGACAGTTTGGGCACTTAAGTCTTAAAAATCTGGATCTGAATCCCTATTGAAATCTACCATATTTGTGGTCAAATCATATGACCTATCATTTGTGTGTGGTCTGCAAATTAATTAAATATATATATATATCCTGTACATATCTGTGCTGTTTTTACATGAACAGATTTTTGCAGTCTCTCTGTCATTTTGAGGGCCCAAGGTGCTCTTTTCACACATGTTCCCAAGCTCAGTGCTTTCTGTACTGCTCTGCAGAATGAATAGCAATCACTACTAGAATGAGGTGGGGGCATGGTTGTATTCTGAATGATCTCAGTCACTGGGAACCAAACATGATTCTATTTATATATTTTTTTCCTGGGTTCTGTTTCTGTCATGTGCAAGGTATAGTAGTACAAATGACTTTTATACATATAGATACGTAATTGGTACTGAAGTGTATACATGAATCATTGGTTTCTGTAGAAATAACCTTCTAAAATGATCCCCATTCTACCACAATCTGTGTTATAGGAATGGGGAACATGTGGCCCTCAATTCATTGTTGGATTGCAACTCTCATCAGCCTACAACACATAACCAAGTGATGAAAACTGTAGTCCAATGTCTTGAGGGCCCCATACCTGCTTCATTTGACAATATTTGTTACTTTTTTGAACACATAAGGTTTCATTGTTCATAATGTGTCCTAAAGAAAATATTTTTCTGCAACTGTAACTTGCTTTATTCCAGTAATCCCATTTTTTTTTTTTAGAAAAAGAGATGCACATCCTTATTCCAGCCTGCCTCAAAAACAAATACACTGCTTGTATTTTTACCAGCTGTAATCAGTTAAACCTGTCAGTTTACCCACTCTGGTTTCTTATCTGTATCGTATGATAAATTGCACTATAAATCCATGCCACATGGCATTTAGTGAACCTAGATAACATTAGATCCTATTTAGGTTTACTTGTTTTCTTGCATTGCCTATTATATTATCATTAAAAGTTTTGAAATATAAGTTTTCAAAGTTGCAAATAACTGAACTGTCAGTTTCTGCTCAGGTATTTCTCTTCTAGAATTAACATTTTCCTATTGGATCCCCAAAGCATACTGTTAAAAATCATTACCAGCAAATATATGTTTACTGCTAATCTGAATCAATTGCTAATTAACTCCACCAGGTCAAAATAGATTTTTGCTTAGCACTCAATCTACTTTCTTTTCCTTTTCAAAAATATAATGTTCACAGCTGCCTGCACTTTGCCATCAGCCATACCAATCACAACAACAACAGCAGCAGAAGCAGCCAAAGCAGCAACAAATTGATGAGGCCTCACAATCCATAAATCTCTATCCAGATTAACTGTATCAGGGTCTTTATTGTTTACTCTGATAGGAAAACATTTATGCAATTCTATTGGACATATAATTCTCATGCTACTCTTACTGTGCTGTTTTTTGATACGATCAAGCCAAAAGAAGGGCCTATATGGTTATATTTACTCGCTAATTTTCCTCTAAAAGGAAGCTGTGAGTAATTTTAGCCATTTTCTTACCCTTTGAGAAAGCCATCAAAAAAACAGTTTTTAAAAGGCTATTCACAATTCAGGACTCATTTTCGCCCAAAATGCACATATGGTTGTCTTGTGGAAAAAGCAGCATTTTCTGCAGTTTTCCTGTACAGAATTCTGTTCTTTATGCAAATGCCCCACATGCAAATAATAAAACATGTTGGCTGAAGTACTGCTAGCTGCCCAAAAGAAAAAACAAATATAATATGACAACTGAGACAGACTCAGAAGACCTGGAGACCTACACATGCTCCATGATGAAAGGAAAGGTTACCAAAAAAGGAAACCTAGGCAAAGCATCATAGTTTGTGAGGCAGTACTCTCTGATATTTCACTTCTTTAATGCCCACTGAAATGATAGGCTGAAAACTGTAAACAAAGCCTTGTGAGCCATATTAAAGAGGTTAAGCATCCCACAAAGAAGGTCACTCTCTGAGTACATTAAAAAGGATGGCCGCCATCATGATTCAGAAGACATAAGGCTGTGTGGCTGTATGTAGTTCCCAGATACTCATCTGAACAGATAAAGCTTTGATTCTCCATAACTATAGTTATGCTGAGAGGCCGTATGTAGTTCCCAGATACCCATCTGAACAGATAAAACTTTGATTCTCCATAACTATAGTTGTGCTGAGTTAATTAAATGTGTTTGAAATACCTATGTAAGTTATAATATCTTCCACAGATGCTATATGCATTTATATTTAGAGTTTCTTCAACAGATGAATGCAGATAAATGATATTTTGTAAGATGTTGGTCCCCTAACAGTGCAAAGTACTATATGTATTATGGGCTAGAGATGGTCAGAAGATCTGAAAATATTTTTAAACTGGCCCCAAAGCATTTTCTTTTTCAAATGTCAAGTAACCCTGACAAGGAGAATCCTGAAATGACAAGACTTTTCACAATTTGGGACTTATTCTACACAAAATTTGCATATGGTTGCTTTATGTATAAAACAACCTTTTCTGCATAGGAAACAATATTTTCTGTGTGGAAAATAATATTTCTACAGAAAAAAATATTAATTCCTGAAATATCATTTTCTACTGTCAGGTTACCTTCACATTCTCCTTGCTATGTTCATGGATTGTGTACCCAGGTTTGGTATCTGGGTGTGATATTGTGCCTTGTGTTGCCAGTAACTATATTATATTCTGTATCCTGTATTCTGTATTCCATGTTCCCCTCTCAGTGGGAGAAACTGAGGGAACCCTTTGGCAAGAATTTAAAATGTGGGTTTATCTTGATATATTTGCTGACACTTGTGGTTGTCCAGATCTGATCCACACCCACTGACTGATTGGGCTCCAACAGAGCAGAGTGGCTAACCATACAGCTGCAGCAGGGGCTGCTAAGGAAACTGTGCATTATTTGAATCACTAATTGCCTACTAATTACTCATGCAAACCTGGATGTTTTGACATATGCTTTGCTGTAATAATAAAAGGCTTTATTGTATCTGTGTATTGAGGATGGATTATCATTGGTTACCTTAAGCTTTGATATTTTATACTTTATGTAATGTTTTACACTTTGCCTGCAAACTTACTATCTTGCCATGGTGTGTTTCTGCTTTGTTTTGAGGCTTGATTGGGAGTTATTTTTACAAATATATATTTATTATATTTTAACATAAAGTTTACATTACCATCTTCACAATCATCAAACATGGAAGAAAAATAGAAGGAAAAGTACAATAAGAGAAGAAGAAAAGTTATTGAAAAGGAAAAAAATATAACTATCTACCAATTACCGAAACATAGAAATAAAGAAAAGCAGAAAGGAAAAAAAGAAGAAGAAGAAAGAAGAGATGAGAACCGGGGGGGGGGACACAAAAAGAAAAAAAAAGGAAGGAAGGAATAAAAAGGGAAAAGAGAAAAATATATAGCACCTTTCTACTTACACTAATTCCGCCTCTTTATTGGGAGTTGTTGTACTGTGAAAAGGACAACGGGAATAGCTGTAAACAGTGTGTTGAGAATAGGAGAATGTCATTGAAAGAACTTGATAAAGTTCCAGGTGCCAGTTGAGTGATTTCAAGGACAGACTGCAGTCATGGCTTCTGAGACTAGGGGAGGGAGCAGTGAAGCCTGAGAAAAGGTTATTGTTTTGCATATAATAGGATACTAGAATATTAGATAGGATATTAGATAGCCCTTCCTAGTTTCAAATGTTCCAGTATGTAAGGGATTGTACATCCTATCTTGCTTTTGTCCTGGCTTCTGCAAAATATACAGTTGTTTCTCTTGAAGTTCTTTGAATAAAGCTTTTGACGCCTCTAGCTTGTTTCTTTGAACCACAGCTAGCTGCACATAACATCTGCACAGAAGAAAAATATAATTTTGAATTTGCTTGCATAAAATTCTCACATGGTTAATTTTCATAGGAACAACATTTTCTGTGCGGAAACAACACAGACACATTTTCTGCAATGGGATTTTTTTTTTTGCATTGAAATATCATTTTCCATACAGCAAGCAATGTTTGTTCTGCAGAGCAACTACTTGTGAATGCTGTTTTCCACTTGTGACTTTTGTGCAGAATAAGCTCTGTATTGTGAATCGCTTTTGAAAAAATATTTTGTTCTAAGGAGACTTTCCTACAGCAGGAAGAAAATTGCTGAAATAATTTGTTGCTATCATCAAGAATAAAGTTGATGAAGATTACCATTCCTACTATGTGTTCTATAAGGTTGAGAGATCTTCATTACACATGATAATATGCACACTTTGCCCAAGACCATGTAAAACCTGCCCTGAATGATACCCAGACTACAGAAAGTCTATGAGAAGTCAAAAGGCCTAAACAGGAAACATCTATATGACATAACTGAAATCCTACTAAGAGTATGTAGAGGCCATCAACTTAGACAAAATAATGTCCATGTGATACAAATCATATTCACAGGAAAGGTAGAAATTTATTCGACAAATTCCAATTCTATAAAGATAATTGATGTTAATCTAACTAGGAAATACCATTATTTTTAAGATGGAAGTACAGGTAACTCAAAGGTCATGCCAAGTTGATACAGATTAGGCAACAAACAGCAAAAAACCCTTCATTTCTCAAAATAAAAAGAGATAGGGCAGGAAACCATGTCTATTTCAATGCTTTTTTTTCCTTTCTAATGGCCATGCTTGTAACTCTTTTAACTTCTATTGACAAATTCTATAAACATATTTTAACATATGATATGATATGATATGAAATTTTAGCTGTATCCATAATGAAATCATCATCATCATCGTCATCGTCATCGTCATCATCATCATGGCTAGCATTGTGCTCAGCAGTACAAATGTGTAAAGCTAACAACTTATACATTTATAACTGTTTGATTTTCTTTTTTTTCTTTTTTTATTAATTTTTTTTAATTATACAGAAAAGAAAAAAGAACACTGACACAAAAATAAAACACCATGTGATACAGCTAATAATAAACAAAAAAATTTCAACCAAAAACAAACTTACATTATTATTTCTCTCTTATATAATTACAGTCAAAAACTTATTTAAACCTACTCCCCAAAGCCGATTATATTTTAACTTATTTTTTTGTTTGTTTGTTTATTTTAGTTTACAAAATTATGTAACTCAACTTCAATTTAAACAATACACTACATTATTATTACAGAAAAAGTAAATAACCCACCTCCCAGAGCCAACTTTTTATTTAATCCATTTTCCAAAATTGCCATTCTTCTTGTGAAAGGGTAACTTTACCATCTCTTATCAAAGCTTTTTCCAAAAATATTTTCCAAATTTCTTCAAAATCATTTCCTTTTACTAAACCTTTCATAAATCTAATTCTACATGTTAATTTATCATTAATTGCAATTTTCCACACTTCTTTGTACCATTCTTCTATTTGAAATTCTTCATTTATTTTCCATTTTTTTGCTATTATTAACCTCGCTGCAGTTAACAAATTTGTTATTAACTCCTTCGTTTCCTGGGTACAATCAACCTTATTATATATACACAACAACGCTATATTTAAACATACTGGTACCTCAACTCCTATTATCTCTTTTATCTCTTTAAAGACCTTTATCCAAAATTCCTTTATCTTATTACAATTCCACCACATATGCATATATGTACCAATTTCTTGACATCCTCTCCAGCATAATCTTGAATATTTCTGATCTATCTGGTTTAATTTTACTGGAGTCAAATACCATTTCCAAACTATTTTATAATAATTCTCTTTTATTCTTATAGATAATTTTTTTAAATGGCGTTGTTTCCAAATTTTTCTCCATTCTTGTATATCTATATTTTGTGCTGTCTCTTCCTCCCATATTTTTCTAAAATAATCCTCTTCTTGTTCTTTTACCAATATTTTGTATATTTCACTTGTAATACCCTTTAATATTTCATTTTCTTGCATATTTTCTCTTTTCTAATAATAATTTGTTCAAATTTAGTATATTCTTTGAAATCTTTGACATATCTTTTCATACTCTTTGTCCTTTGCTCTAATTGTATATAATTTAACCAAGATATTTTAGTTTCCTGCAATCTCTCTTTCATTTTATCTTTATTAGTCATTATTTTCATCCAATCTTTTAATCTATATATTTTTTGTTTTTTTATTTCTTTTTCTATTATTTCTCTTAAATTTATTGGAAATTTTTCCATCATTACTATCGGAGTTAATATTGATATATTCGGTATTAATTTTCTTTTATTTTTCTTCCATATTTCTATTATATTTTTTATAAAGGGATTTTCTATCTTTTCTATTTTTTTCTTTGAAATGTTCCTAAAAATATATTTTCCAGTTTCATCTCAGTATTCCTATCTTCTATCTCTAACCATTCTAAATCACCTTTTCCTGAAACTCCTTCTATAATATACCTCAGTTGATTTGCGTAGTAATACCATTTTAGATTTGGAAGTCCCAGGCCACCTTCTTTTTGGCTTTTGTACCAATATTTCTTATTAATCCTCGCTCTCTATAGCCATTACAAAAATTGTTTAATAACCTTTGCAACTCTTTTAATTCTTCCTCTGATACTTTTTTTGGTAACATTCTAAACAAAAAATTAATTTTAGGTAGTATTTTCATTTTTATCACCGCTATTCTACCAAACCATGATAGTTTTATATTTTTATAATCCTCTAATTTTTGTTTAATTTCTGATTTTAATTTCTTATAATTTTTTCCCTGTAATTCTTGTACATTTTTTGTAATATCTATTCCTAAATATTTAATTGATTCTTTTACTTTAAGTATCATTCTTTTATTACTTACAAATTTTTGTACTTCCTCTTTAGTATAGTTAAACAACATTATTTCTGATTTGGCCCAATTTATTACTAATCCTGTTTTCTCCCCAAACTCTTTTAAATGTTTATCTATCCTATCAATCTTTTTAATTGGATCTTTAATTGTTAACAATGTATCATCTGCAAATAAACTTATTTTATTTTTCTCCTTAATTCCAATTCCTTCCAAATTCTCATCATTTCTTATTACATTCGCTAATGTTTCTATAACTATTGCAAATAATATTGGAGATAATGGACATCCTTGTCTTGTTCCTCTTGATATTTGAATCTGATCTGTAATTCCATCATTTACCATCACTATTGATGTATTATGTGAATATAATTGATTTATTAACCCTTTGAATCTCTCCCCTAATCCTATTTTATTTAAAATTATTTTTAACGCCGGCCATTCCACACAATCAAAGGCTTTAAATATATCTAGTGCTAAAATTCCTGCTTTTTGTTTATCTCTACCCATTATATTTATTTTATTTATTGTTTTCCCTATTAAATTTGCCATCTGCCTTCCTTGAATAAATCCACATTGATCTTTATGTATATACTTGTAAATAAATTTATTTAACCTCTTCGCCATTATTGCTGTCAATATTTTTGCATCTTGGTTTATTAAAGATATTGGTCTATAAGAACCTGGATCCATACAGGGACTCCTTATTTGGTTTCAAAATTAATATTATTAATGATTGTTTCCATGATAATGGGATTTTATCACCCCTTAATATACTATTGTATAACACTTTTAATTTAGGAATTAAACATTTTTTAAATGTTTTATAATATTCTGGACCTAGTCCATCCAGACCTGGTGATTTTCCTCCTTTTAAGTTATTTATTACTTCTTCTATTTCCTCTTCTGATATCACCTCTTCCATCATCCCTTTATCTTGTTCTGTTAACCTTACTTTCCAATTTTTATTAATATACTCCTCTATATTCTCTACAGATTTTTCTTCTGCTGAATACAATTCTCGAAAAAATTCCTCAAATATTCTTAATTTCTCTTTCATCAGCCTTTTTTCTTTACCAAATTTATCTTTTACTACACCGATCATATTCCTGGTTTTTTTTATTGTACTGATTTAGCCAGCATTTTAGAATTTTTATTACTATATTCAAAAAATTCCCTTTTCAAATATATTAAATTTTTCTGAACTTCATCCATTTCTATCTTTTCTAATTCTATCTCTTTTTTGCTTGTAGTACTATAAATTTCTGTTTAGTCCTATCTATTATATAGTCATTCTCTAGATCCTTTATTTCTTTTTCTAATTTCACTTTTTTTTCTCCTAGTTGTCTCTTTAATTTTCTTGATTCTTTAATACACAATCCTCTACCACTGCCTTCATAGTATCCCATAATACATCTTGTGTTACTTCCTTATTGTTGATCTAACTTCTTGCCACTCCTTCTCTATTTTAATTTATTATCTCTTTATAGTTAAGTAAATTAGATCCAATCTCCATCTTTTTGCTTCTCTATAATTCCTTTCATAATTATATCCAAATTCATCAAAGCATGATCTGTTACTTTTATTGTTTCAATTTCTGTATTTATTAATCTAGGTATCATGTTCTTTGAAACAAAAATATAATCTATTCTTGAATAATTTTTATGAACTGATGAATAATACGTATATTTCTTTTCTCCACCCTTTATTAACCTCCAAACATCTATCAGTTCATTTCTATTTACCAATTTATTTAAAATTGTTATATTATATCTATCTCTCTAATTAATGGATCTGATTTATCTTTCCATCTATCCATCACCATATTAAAATCACCTGCCATTATTGTATAATCTCCTTTCATATTTTTAATCTTGTTAAATATTTCTTCATAAAACTCTTTTTGCTTCTCATTAGGTGCATAAATATTCGCTATAACATATATCTCTCCATCTATTTCACCTTGTATAATTACATATCTGCCTTTTTCATCTAACTCAACACTTATTACAATAAAATTACATCTTTTAGAAATTATAGTTGCTACTCCTCTTGATTTAGATGTACCAAATGCTTCCTCATAAGTGGCAACCCAGTTCAATCTAAGTTCAAATTTTTTATTCTGTTCCATGAGTTTCCTGTAGAAAAATTATATCAGCCTTATCTTTCTTTAATATCGATTCTAACCTTTTTCTCTTTATTATTGACCCTGATCCCTTCACATTCAATGTTGATATTCTCAATCTATTCTCCATTTTCCATATTTCCAATCTCTTAATCCTACTCCCCATTTGGCTCTTTAGTGTAGTGCTCCCCTTCCCCTTCCCTTCCCCCTTCCCACTCCCCTCCCCCTTCCCTCCCTCCCCATCCATCCCTCCCCTACCCACACAAACATTTATCCCCCCCCTTTCCCTCCAAAGCGTTTCTGCCTTGCCAACGACCACCTATGGTCTTGGGGGGGGGGGTAAAGGTATACCAGCTCCCGGCATAGAAACCAAAGCCCTCTCCCGATTAATTTTCTTTCCCATATTTTTTCCCTCCCCCCTCCCTTCCCTCTCTCTACCCTTTTACTTTATATATACATTTATCAATCTCTATCTATATAAATCTATAAAAATATATTCTAATCACTAGTCATCAACCCTTCTCCTACTCTATAAAGTTCTCTTTCTTCTTTTTCTGTTATATCATAATGTTTCTTCCGGCTCCTCCTCAACCTCTGTCCTTTCTTTTCTCTCTCAAGGTCTTCTCTTCTTCTCCTCCAGCTCCTCCCACTGCTTCTTCTGCACCTCCTACCGCACCTTCTTCTTCCTTTTCATCTTGCTGGATCAATTTCAATTCTTTCAGAAGTTGCAATCCTTGTTCAAGAGAATTTATTCTGTAATATTTGCCAGCCCATTGGAATTTCAAAAAAAATAGGATATCCCCAGCTATATCTTATTCCAGCCCTCTGTAGAATTATGATGCAAGAATTTTTATTTCTCTTCTCCAGTTTATTGTTTCCCGGCATAAATCATTATAAATTTCCACTGTATTGTCTCGATACTTCAATAATCCTGGGTTTTTTCTGATAACTCTCTTTAGATCATCTTTTTTGTTGAAATTTGCCACCCTCATAATGATATCTCTAGGAGTTATTCCTCTCTTCATAGCTGTCACTCGATGAATTCTTTCTATATCCTGTTGTTCCCATAAAATCTCAGGAGCAATGCTTTCTTAACTATTTCAACACTTCTTCTTTCAAGCATTTTTGATTTTCTTGTGGTAGCTCTGCAAACCCTCTAATTCTCACATTGTTTCTTTGATTTTGATCCTGTAGCTGTATAATCTGTTTCTCCAGCATAGAAATCCTGTCATCATGATCTACTAGTTTTGTCTGCTGATCCACTTGAGTTTTTTTTATATCATCCACTTTGCAATCCAAAGCTTTTAATTCTTGTGAAAAATTTTTTTGCATCTGAGTCATTTCCCCTCTTATATTAGATGTTAATGTAGTTACAAGAGCTTGGTTAGACTCTGTTATAAGTTTCTGTATAAAAGTTTTCATTTCTTCATTTGCTCCATTTGCTTTTTGCTTTGCCGCTATATTGATTTTTTTTTCGTCTCCGTTAGAGCTTATGTTTATATTTTCAAAATCTCTAACTAGACGATTAAATGTTTTATCTGTTGCTGTAAGCCGTCTCCAAACAGGCTGTTTTTGGGCTTTTTTTGTTTTTTGTTTAGACGACATATATCTCCAGCAGCAAAAAATAAAAAACTACTTTACTCTCGTTCCGTCTCAGCAATTATTTCCAATTTAAACAGAGTCTTTTATTTTTCCTCCAGTTGGAGAAGAATCAAAACCAATCCACTATCTTATCTTACATTCCTTCCCACATTATTTTTCATTAATTACTCACAGTCTTTTTTTATTTTAATAGGGCTTCTTGGGGTTTTTTATTCTCCTCTTCTCCGAGAGACAAGCTTTAGCCTCCTTCTGCCATCGCAGCTGGCTCCCCCCCCCCATAACTGTTTGATTTTCAAGTTTATGATCATAACACTATTGCCATAATTGTAAATGCCTGCCTCAACCAACCATAACAGACAGCAGTCACTCTAAGAATTCTTCTGATGATCACAGTACAACAGGATGACATTTCCAGCACCCTCCCATCAGCAATTGGTAGTGCAATAATAGAAGGAGAATCCTTGACACAATTCCTTCTCCCACTGCAGATCACTGCTATTGGGATGGAGGGGATCACCGTACTATGTCCTGATCATGAGCAAAACAAACCTCCACCACTTGGTATGGTTAATGGCTGTTTAAGTAGGTCTAGGGAGCTAGTTCAGGAGATTATGAATAATTAAATCTGTGATGTGGGATCTTAGCCAATCATCGTCATCATCATCACCATCATCATCATCATCATCATCATCATCATCATCTCTTCAATACTCTGCTCCTTCCCTGGCTGCCTACATTTCCTAACTAGAGGGAAAAGATTGTTTGTAAGGAATTATTGCTGAGCTTTGATTGAACTGTAGAAAGCTGAGAAGGCTGTGAGCTGCACATAGTGGTTGTACAGTAAAAGACAAGAATTCACACATGTGTCAGTCAGTTATTACTTTGAAAATTTCTCCACTTTTGACATTCTTTTCAAAGGGAATTTGTTTTCTGTCACTTTGGATTAAATGGTCAGGAAAATGTGGGGGGGGGGTCAGTAGAGCACTTGATACATAAGTCTGAGTGCGGCTTATTTCCCAACCATCCTCAGTGTTCAAGCTTCTTTCTCAAAGGTAGATTCACAGCTAGTGATGCTTTACCTCTCTCTTTCTCAATCCAGATAGCCTCTGCTAGTTGCCCTGGTTTCTCACTGTAATTTATTAGACAACTCCCCTCAAGGCTTGAGGTGGGAAACAGTATAGATACAACTAAAAACAAATTATGATTACAATACACTAAAAAGCAAAGAATTTAAAATACAAATATATATGTTAATGTTTAGCTCAAGACACCTGAGCCTAGGTACCAGTGGTCCAGGTATGTGCTGTGTAGAATTGCTGTTTTCCGTAGAGGTAAAAAAGCTGCACTTTTTACACAGAATGAATACACACGCCTTTGGAACTTTCTATTTTTGATTTTATATATTTATTTTTGACTTTATTCCCCATATGGGGTAGAAGAAGGATCACTGTACAAGTTAAAACAAAGTACAATTAAAACAAGGTGCAATATATTTAAAAAATAAACATATTTTAAAACTTAACAGTTTTAAATGGTTATTCAAATGATCAAAGTAGAACACATACCCATTAAGATTTGAGTAAACAGAAAGACCTTTATCCACTGATAGGAAACAGAGGGAAGGCATTCCATATTGTGGGAGCATCCAGTGAGAAGGCTCTTCCCTGTATCCTCATCAAATAAGCTTGGATGGTGATGGGACTAACAGAAAGCCTTCCCCCAAACATTTTAGAACTCAGGGAGACTCATTTTGAGAGATAGTTTTTTTTTTTTCTTTCTTTCTTATTTTTTTCCCCCTTTTTCACAGCTAGCTTTTGTGTATTTCCTTCTGGCTTGGCTAATTGTTCCATGTTAGGAATGTATATCTTCACACAATAAGTTCAAAAGTTTTGTCCCAGCTAGGCAAGAGCCTTCTAGACTTGTTGTGTATTTAAAGAAAAAAATATTTCCACATTTGCTTTTAGTATGTTGAAAAGAACTAATAGCCTAGCTTAGATCTAATTTCCAGACCTAGTTTAGATGAGGATTTTTAGAGGTCAGATACTAGTTGTCTAAGTCTGTGACCTATCCATGAATTACAATGTTCTAAGTGTGTTTACGATTGTGTCCTGTGCAGTGAAGCAGAAATCTAGAGCCTCATTCATGGTCCCTTTAAACGACCAACCATCTATCTAGTTATAACAACAAAATTTTTATTGTATGTGAGTAGGAGAAGGTTCAGGTTCAGTACCCTGGTCAGGAACAAAATCAGCTGAGTCAATTTTGGTGAACCACTTTCTCCATATCTAACTTAACTATGTTGTAAAGGAATTTGGCCTGCCTTGGGAAAACCTTCTGGATGTGTCTATTGATCTTACCAGTGCCAGATATTATAGTGATGATGGGAATTGTAATTCAGTACTCTTAATGGACCTCATGTTGGAAGTAGCTCTTGTAAAAGATAAGAAAAGGACAGTAAAATCAGAACTTTTTTTTTTCTCCTAAAGAAGGTTCTTGAAACAAATTTAAATGTGCCAGACAAGTAATTTTGAGACTAAAAAGGCAAACAACATCTTTCAGATAGGCTCTGAATATATTTACCTGAAACTCATGTAAAACATCAGTTGTCCAGGGGATTGATTTTTTTTTCTTCCCAGAAGTTTTGTGATTGCAGTCAATTTACATTATTTGCTGCTGGGGATTCTAGCTGTGCTAAATGCTACAGAGATGAGATGCTGAAGAAATGCTTGCCTGCTCAGAGAAAGGAGGAATGTACTGGAAGTTCAATATTCATTTGAAAATATGTTCTGTTTCTGTCAATTTTATTGCTCTCAATAGGCACAACGTGCTTATTTTTCAGTTTCCTGAACTTTGATGGCATTTGAAATATTGTTTTTCATGTGATAGTTCCATAACTGACTGATATAAATTTAATTTTGAAGATACTACATTACAGGTTATGATGCATAAGTTTGTGATGATGTAGCTACATCTCTGATGTGATACACAACTCTTTTAGTAAATTGTAACAATGATCATAGGGGCACTACATGTGACATACTATGACATAGAATTATAGAATTGGTATACAGAATCAAAACACTCCTGACAGATGGCCATCCAGCCTCTGTTTAAAACCTCCAAAGATGGAGACTCCATCACATTCTGAGACAACATATTCCACTGTTAAACTGCTCATAATTTTACGAAGTTCTTCGTAAAGTTTAAGTAGAATTTTTTTTAACTTTAAACCTATTCCTTTGTGCTCTAGTATCTAGAGCAGCAGAAAACAAGCTTACTCCATCTTTCATATGACATCCTTTCAAATACTTAAATGTGGCTATCATGTTCTTCTCCAGGCTAAACATACCCAGCTCTATAAGCCGTTCCTCATAAGGCATGGTTTCCAGGCCTTTTACCATTTCAGTCATGCTCCTTTGGACACATGCCAGCTTGACAATATGCTTCTTCATTTTGGTGCCCAGAACTGAACACAATATTCCAGGTGAGGTCTAAGCAAAGCAGACAAGACTGTTACTATTAATTCCCTTGACCACTGTACTTCTATTGATGCAGCCAAGAATCCTACTGTTCTTTTTTCCCCCCTTGCTACTGCTGCTGCTGAATTACACTGTTGACTCATGTTCAGCTTGTATTCTACTCAGAATCCTAGATCTCTTTTACATGTACTGCATCAAGCTAGATGTCATCCATCCATCCATCTGTGCTTGCTTGCTTGCTTATGTATGTATGTATGTATGTATGTCTAACCGTAGTACCTTACTTTTCTCCCTGTTGAATTTCATTATGTTAGTTTTGGTCTAGCTCTCTAATCTATTAAAGTCATTCTGAATTTGGATCCTTTTCTCTGGGTATTTACCACTCTTCCTAATTTGGTGTCATCTGCAAATTTGATAAGCACGCCATCTATTCCATCATCCAAATTATCTGTAGAGATGCTGAACAGCACTGGGCCCAGGACAGATTTCTGTGGCACCCCACTAGCCACTTCTTTCCAGGATGAAGAGGGGCTATTGGTGAGCACCTTTTGGGTTTGATCTATCAACCAATTACAAATCAACTTAACAATAGCATTGTTTAGCCCAGATTTTACTAGTTTGTTTGCAAGAATATTATGTGGAGGGGGGCTTGATAATTCTTTTAATTTCCTCAGATGTAGTTCATCTGGTCCTGGAGACTTGAGTTCATTTAGAGTAGCCAGGTAGTCCTGAACTACTTCTTCATCAATTCTGTGCTGCATTTCACCTACTGCATCATCTGTTCCATTTTCCACAGGTTGGAAATAAGGTATTTTCTTTTGATCCACTGTTAGCATTTTTGCCATCTTGCCCATGCAGTGGTCTTACCGTTTCCTTGTTCTTCCTTTTTCTACACACACAACCAAAACAAAAAAACAAACAAACACCCCTCCCTTTTTATTGTTTTTAACCACCCTAGGGAGCCTTTAGCTTTTCTGACTTTCTCTCTACATGTGCTAGCTATTCATTTGAATTCTTCTTTGATGATTTCCTCTCTTTTGCATTTCTTGTACTTGTTCCTCTTAAATCTTAGTTCAGTTGGAAGTTCTTTAGACATCCATCCTGGCTTCTTTAGATACCTTCCATATTTCCTTTTTATTAAATCTGTTTGAAATTATGCCTTCAATATCTCACTTTTAAGAAACTCATATCCATCAAGAACTCTCTCTCTCTCTCTCTTTCATTTTTAATTCCTGACCATGGGATTACACTGAATTTCCCCCTAAATTTACTGAAATGAGTTTTCTTAAAGTCTAGAATGCACATCTGACTATGCTTGGCTTCACCTTTCTGCTTCATCACAACTTCCAGGAGAACATGATCATTCCCACCTAAGGGTCTCCACTTGCACCACATTATCTAACTCATCATTGTTGATTAGGATCAGATCAAAAATAGTTGAGCCCCTTTTTGTCTCTTCCACATGCTGGACAATGAAATTTTCTGCAAGGCAAGTGAGGAATTTGTTGGACCTTATATTCTTGGCAGAGTTTGACTTCTAACAAAAGTCAGGATAGTTGAAATAGCTGAAATCTCCCCTTACTACTACATCTCACTTTTCTGATGTTTGGTAATCTGTTACAGGAGGGCATCATCCAAGTCCTCAGTCTGGCTTAGGGTTGTGTAGTTGACCCTCACTGTGACACCAATGTTATTTCTCTCCTGCTTTCACAATTTAAGTCATGGATCTCCTCATAGGCCTCATTTGTGCTACATGGCACATAGCACAATGAGATCCATAGTGTAATGGGATTCAGAGTATAGTGATACCATTGTGCAATAGCCACCCTGCCACTCTGTTTGTGTCATGGTCCTAAATGTGCAGTCATTTCTGTGATTCTCTTCTGATAATACCAACATTGATCAATAGCACAATTCAACTTCACATGATGGCAAGTTGGTTTACAATGATGTAACTCCCCAACAAGAGAAATAGTAGATGTTAAAAGGCGATGAATACAGACAAAAGAAAGGGTCTTCCACATTGCATGAGAAAAGGCTGGTTATGTTCTCAGTGGCTCTTGTTCCGTTTACTTTTATAGGAGAAAACAAATATACTTCCAACTGAGTTAATGGTGATGGTCAGAGAGGAAGAAAAATTGTTTGTCATCCCAGACACTGAGCTGTTAGGAATCGGAGGCAATAAGTTAACAATAAATAAGTTATTCAGCTTAATCTGTTGTCTTAAATGCTTTCTATGCTCATTCAGGTTCCAAAATGCCAGGAAATTGCAGCTGTAAAAGATTTGTGTCCTCTTATTTAGACAACATGAATATGTTGTGGTATCCTATGCTGTGGTAATTTTTAGCTGCACCAACTTTGGAGCTGGATGGCAAGTGGCAAAATGGTAGACCCTAAATCCTAGGTTTTTCTGTTGAGAGGAACAGATACATAGAAGCTACTGTATAATGTTACGGAAATTATGTTTCCTTGTTACACAGTCAATATGTTGGAAGAACTTCAACATCTATTTTGCTATGAGTGCCTATATTTGGTGAGAAGGTTCCAATCCTTGTACATTTTACTGTTATCTGGTGCCCTCCTAAAGAATAACCTTAAGCCACTTTTTCGCTGTATCATTTATAGTTCACTCATGTTGGTTTTGTTTCTGTATCTATGTATAGGATCCTTAGATACATTGATGCATTTCTTTTTTCCTACTGAACTGCATATTTATGCCAGAAAAACTGTTACAAAGCTAAATAATTTACAACTAACTCTGCCATCAGCCTCAGGCCCTCAACAAGGTGGTATTATGTTCTCTGATGATTTAGATCTTCTCTTCTCCTTGTTATTTTTTGTTTTCATTTTTCCCCTTTCTTTCTCATTGAGGGATATGCTAATTTCGTAAAGGTCATGAATCACTTCTTCTACAACAAAATTAAACTTTTATAACTACATGAAATTTTCAGTAGCAAGTGCCAAAAGTTGGTTCAATTAATGGGTAAAACTTGAACAATTTTTTTTTTTTTAAAGAAGACTCTGAATGTACATCTTCCCCCTCTCCATTTTTGCTCACTCTTTTTATCACAGACCTTCCTGTGATACCTGGTCCTGGATTGGTGCAATGTCAACAGAGAAAGTGGCACATGCAAGAGGATTAAAGGAACTCTGTCATACAACATCAGCAAGATTTTATTTCTCGATGATATCAATTTTAGAAAAAGTTTAGGGACTTCAGTCTCAAATTTTATATGTCATGCATGATTTGGTCCTTCATCAATGCAACTTACTAACAGCCTTTGGTCAGTCGTACACTTCAGCCTATCCTATAGCACAGTGTTTGTGCTAACAAGTGACAATTTGTGATATTGCTAAAATTCTCATGATCAACTGAAAATTAAAGCAGTACATGTTCTATCCCACAAAATTCATTAGAATTCTGGAGATTCTTCTGGAGAATTCTTGAGTAAAAATGAGATCATTAGAAACAGATCTGTGAGTCTATGATAGAGAGATATATAATATTCTCAACTGTTCATTTCCAGGTCAAAATATGGGTTTCCTAACACTCAGGAAACCTCACTGAGTGGCAAAATACTGTATCAGTATTTCCATCTCTGTTTGATTGTTGGTTGGTTGGTTTGTTAAAAATATTTTTATTGAATATAAAAGACTTTATGAATATATAACTACATATAAGGATCTATCAGACACAAAACTACACCAGAAGACAAATATTAACCAACAAAATGTCAGAATACTATAATGATGACATACAGTAAACAACTACACAACTAACTAAAACTAAACAAAATATAGGGGAATAGTATTTTTTTACATCCCACCCCTCAGTTGATGGTTCTAATACAATATTAAATCAATTTATAAGTTAAACATAAATTTGATAAAAAAAAAACCTACCTAATCACTTTATACTACTAAGAAATTTACTTATATCTTTCATACCAGATTATTCCACCATATTTCTAATTATATTTAAATCTTAAATCTAAAAGAAATCCCCCAAACTTTCTGAGCAAAGTTCATTTTTTCCATTATTTTTTCCATATTTCTACATTTCTATATTCAGCCATTGAATCATCTTTCAACTTTCCAGTTAACTTGTCTGCTTCTAGTTAATCCAAAAGTTACATCATATACTCTTCTTGCATTGGTATCTATACTTTCCATCTTTTCACAAACAGAAGTCTCACCACCGTTGTCATGTATGGAAGGAGTCTCTCATTAAAATAGTCCATTTTATTTTCAAACATTCCTAGTAAGCACACCTCTGATATTAGTTTTAATAATAATAATAATAATAATAATAATAATAATAATAATAATCCCTCCTCTCTCCCAGTGGATCGAGGCAGCATTACAAAAATATATAAATACATTAAAACATTAAAATGTACCCCATCCTCCCCACCCACCAACCCTTCTATCCCCCTAAAACACATTAATTATTAAAAACAAATTAAAAACAAAATTAGAACAAAGATTCAAAATATCCTTAATAAAATATTGAATTATGGGTTTGTTTGTTTGTTCATTTTTACAGGTCCTCTGTTACTCCAAAACGTAGGTGCCACAAGGACCACCTTACAATGCCAAATACCTCCTTGCAAAAGTGGGGAATTAATTAGCTCAAAATGAGGAGGCTGCAAGAGGGGGGCAACTTAGCAAGATCTTTTCTACCAGTGTTTATGGACACATGCATGAAAAGAACCAGCCAAAGATTCAAAAATAAGCAAAAAATGTGTTTTATTGAGGGGAATTTACTCATGTATTCACACAAGGTACACACAATCACACATTCACCCAAGATCTAATTGAAAGAGAAAGGGAGGAAAAATCATAGAGAGGCTGAGGAGTTTGGGGGATTTATAATTACCAGTCCAGAAGGGTAGTGAAAAGCAGAAATGTATTTTGGCTTAGGCAGGACCTAAGGACAGTTCTTATTTCAGGAGCCAGATGGACAGAGTGATGGGTAGACCTTCAAGAGACTGCACTGGGCATCCTCAAATCAGGGGTATTTGTACCTGAAAATGGCTTGTGGCTGTGAAGGTTCCAGATGTAAGACAAAGGGAACTTGTGGGTAATGAGTCTTTCGCCTGTTGATGGGCTTAGTGCTTTGATTGACAGACATGATAGGTGTTGTAATAACTGTCTATTGCAGGTTCTGTGAGGAAAGAGGAAAGAATTGAGGTGTACAAAGGATGGATATCTGTCAATCAGTGTCCAGATGGGCTCCTCACAGGTGGATTCCCTGGAAAATTCCAGTTTCTATTTAAGGCTATTATCCACAGGAATGGAGTGTATTTGCCTGACGAATGACTCAGTCTTACCTAGAGGAAGTTTCAAGTTGTTGTTGTTGTTGTTGTTGTTGTTGTTGTTATTTATTTATTTATTTGTATCCCACCTCTCCATATGGATTGAGGCAGCGAACAACTTACAAATAGCATGTATTTCTATACATATTTCTATACATGCCCCCAACAAGCTGGGTACTCATTTTACCGACCTGTGGAAGGATGGAAGGCTGAGTCAACCTTGGAGCCCGGCAGGATCAAATTCACAGCCTTGTGGCTTGCAGTACTGGCATTTAACCACTGTGCCACCAGGGCTTCTTCTCTCATATTTACAGTCAAATTCTTTCCCTTGCTCAGTTTGACCTCTCTGACACCTCTCAGGCTTGAATTTGATATCAGAGCTAATAAAATATGTTGCAAATTACATATGATGCCAATTGAGTATGGTTCCCATCCAAACCATACTACTATCAGGGACCCCCAAAGTGGGGCCTTACACACCACATATGATAAGAAGTTTCTTCTTGTTTTTCAAACTTCCAACAAGTGTTTGGTGAGCCATTATAAATTTTTGACACTTTTTCAAGTGTAAGATATCATCTGTATATCATTTTATAAAAATTCTCTCCTAGATCATAACTCAATTTCAAACCTTTTGTCCATATTTTCCTCATTGTTCTAATGAATAGTCATTTCCACTGCATACTGTTATAGTGCTATTATTCCACTTTCAAATTCCTGTGGAAGTATTTTAGTACAACCAGCAGCTTCCCAGTGGTCTCCAAAAATTCTAACTAAACATCCCTCACTGGAATTATCAGACTATGTTACATTGGGGATAAGAGTAATTTCCTTTAAGGAAACTTGTTTGATGTTCTCATTTATGAATAATCACTGCAGAAACTCTCACCAAATATGTCTATTTTAGAGCTTCTGTGGTGGTATAGTAATTTGACTAAGGGCTTTCTGCACTACAGTGTTCTAGTGGTATTATTCCACTTTCAATATCCTGTGGAATTCTGGGGTTTGTGGTTTACTGAGGCCAAAGAGCTCTCTGGCTGAGCATTCTAAATGCCCCTCCCGAAACTGCAAACCCCAGGATTCCATAGGATGTTGAAAGTGGAATAATAGCACTAGGACAGTGTTGGACAGAAATGGCCAATGTTATGCCCCACATTTTGGGCCCATTTAATAATGCATTTTCCCTTTCCTTATCCTCTGTTTCAATTCTCAACAGATATTTATACATTATATCAATTAAGTGACCATCATTTGTGCATAACAATATTTCAAATTTTGATTTGGATGTTTCAAAATCAAACATATTTTTGTCTGTCTTAAAATGTTCAGATAATTGTTTATATGCAAACTAATAAATATTTATTCCTTCATTTCTCATGGTACCACTGACTTTCTTTTGGCATTGCACGTTTTCTTAGAGCAAAATGACTTTATAAGTTATGCTTTCATCTGAAACATAATTTCTTTTTTTTAACAATGCTTCGTGAGGGAAAAACCACAAAGGCATTCTTGAACAAACCTTCAATTTATATTTGTTCCAGACCCTCAGATATAGACTTTCTCAAATAATGATGATTAAAATCTCCATTAGCTTTAATCTTATCATACCATAAGTAAATATTCCACCCAAATCTCAAGTAAAAATCTTCCAATTGTAGATTTATTTCTTTCCTTAGAAAGAATCTTTAAGCTTTAAATATTGTAATCTTTTAAGATCTTAATCTTTAATCTTTAAGCCAAGTGAAAAATGAAGCTTAAAAATATAGTTTGAAACCTGAGATCCCCAAACCATTCCTTTGTTTGGCATCTTGTACCATTTTAAACTTCAGTTTAGTTTTTTCCCCCTTGCCAAATAAATTTTGAAATCTCTTGATGTCATTATCTAAATAATTTATGATTGGTTGCAATTGGAATCATGTGACACAGAAACAGTATTTTAGCCAGCCCTTTCATTTTTATGGTCAAAATGCTATTCAACAGTGAAAGTTTTAATATAGTCCATTTTTGTAAATCTTGTTTTATCATACTCCAAGCTCCCAAATAATTATTTTTAAATAGTTTTGAATTTTGTTTCTCAAAGTTCACCCCCAAGAATCTTATTTTCTTTTCAGTCACAAAACACCTTTTTTGCACTTAATAATTTCTGTTCTTCTTTCATCATATTTTTGGTCAATATTACCATTTGGTCAGCATTACCATCTTTATTTATTTTAAAACCTACTCTGTTACCATATTCCTTCAATATGTCCAACAATATATCCACCGATTCTACCTCTTTGAATACAACAGGGCTTGATACTGTCTCCATTTATAAAAAAATGTGCTTCTTCAGTAAATTGCTTTGATCCAAGTTACAAAGTTTTCACCAGAATTCACTTTTCTCAAAAGCTCCATCATAAACAAAATCACATTGTCAAACACATTTTCTACATCCAAAAAAAAATCAATGCCTCTTGTCCTTAATTGTGTGTATCCAAGTATATCAGAATATCTGTACCAGATCTTGTAATGTCTCTCAACTGCCTCTTAGGTAAAAATCCACACTGATCTTCATGTATTACATCTATCAAAACTTTCTTCTTTCTGTTTGTTAAAATCTGTATAAATATCTTCCAGTCATTATTCAAAGATGAAATTGTTCTATTATGTTTAGGATCTGTCACACCCTTATCTTCCTCTTGGAATTAATGATATATTTCCTACATACCAAGTATGACCCCCAATTAAAAAAATGAATTCATTACTTGTTGTAGTGGCAAGGAAAGCTGATCTAATAATTTATAATATAGTACAATAATGCCATCTGGGCCTGGAGCTTTTACAGCTTTCACTTGCCTTACGGTTTCTTCAGTTTCTGACATTGTTACCTCAGCATTTAAAATCTTCCTCTTATCTTCTCAGAAAGATTTCGTATATCTAAATATTATGATATCTTTTCAAGAGGGATTTCTTGTTCTTTATGCAATCTGGCCTTGATTTTGTCACACTTTCCCAGTCACTGTCTCGAGTTCCTGAGTTTTATCTCCGTAGAATCCATGTTTTCACTCATCTGTTCCATCTTTAGTTATCTGGTTAAAGGAACATCTTATGTCTCACAGCTCAGTTTGAAGATGGGTCTTTAAATCTTGTTTGGTGTCTTCTTTCATTTGACTTTTCTCATATTTCAGTTGTTTCAGTTCTCTATATTTTCTCTCATAGCTTTAATTTTATTTAAAAATAATCTGTGTCATATCTCCCTCTTTGGTCTGTTCCACAGATGGTCTTCTTGTTATGTTTAAAGCTTGCGTCTGTCTTGTTATTCTTTGTGAGGTCATCTTTAACAAGTGTCAAAAAACTCCACTCAGCCATTAGGTGTCAGTGTGGCACTATGCTAGATTCTAGGCATGTCCTCTCATCTTTCTCTCCAAAGAAGTATAATCCTGCAGAGTTCAGATTAGGTTTATTTCCTGTTATTCCTTACCTAGTGAAGACATCTTTGGGCTTTACCGGAATGTAAAGGCAAATAATTATTTTACTCACAGCCATCTCACCACTATTAAGCCCCAACATTACAGTGTGTGTTTGAAACAGTTCTTAGTCTTTTAGATTTGATTGTTTAATATGCTCAGAGTAGTTTCCCCCCCCAGCTGTCCCATTTCAGTGCTACTGAAGCCAGTCTTTTTGTCAGGAACTGAATTCACACACACAAATATAACAGTGCATATGCGCTATCTATTAGGAGCGTGATACATAGTGCAGGACTTCAGTGAGTGAACTGGACACAATTAGCAAAATTCAAAACATTAAAGGCAGAGAGTTTCTCATCCCGCCCACAAGAGACCTTGAAGTTCTGGTTTAGCCTGGCAGCGCTTATCACTACATTCCTAGCTTTGTTTATCTAATGGTCTCTAGTTCTCATACCTTGTTACAAGCAAGCTGCTACTTAGCTCCTACAACATGTCCCATAACTAAAATATGGAGGGCTATCATACACTTTACTTCACACAAGAGTAAAGGTAGCCATTTACATTTTTAATATGACATGGTTTAGTGAAATTACACATGAGAGTTCAAACAGAAGTATTACTTGTGAAAGTTCAGTAATTTCCAACAGCTGAGGGGCTTCCTTAAATGGCAAAACTTGTACTCTTGGAGTTTAAGAAAGTTGGATGTGTTGCTGAAGCCACAGAGTAGGAACTGAGGTGAGTGTGGTATGGTGTCTTCCTCTAGTATTTGCAAGTCTCATCTGTGGCCAGATTGGATCCACTGACTCCTCTGAGGAGATCCTCTGAGCTTCTGTTGCCCAAGAAGCAATTTCTGCTAGTTTCTAGGTGGTAATGCAGCACCTGTCTCATCCAGCACTCTAGCTAAGGTTGCTAAAGAATGAAACTGCATGGTGCCATTCCAAACCAGCAAGTTCAAAATTTCCATCTCCTGAAGTACCTGTATTATAGGCAACAATGTCCTTCTAATTGCCTCCCCCGAGAACCCCTTACTGTTATCTTACTGCTTGCCAGCTAGTATAAAACTCCAGGAACCATGTAACATAAGACTATATATGACTGACTCAAGTCTTGTGAGAAGAAGGAGTCTTGCAAGATCTACAAGCTGGGAGATCTCAAATCTCATATCACCACCCAAAACCAGAAGCTTATTGCTGTGGGCATAATGTTCATTGATGTCAGCGGTCAGAGAAGAGGAAGAACACACCCAGCAAAATTCACAAGTCACAAACCTTGATCTCACACAGCATTTGATATGTAACTTGTGGCCATTTTTACTGTATACCAAACACTCAGGGACTGATGTGCTGTGGCCATGGCTGGGGCTCCCTCTTCCCATTCACATCAGATATTTCTCTTCAGAATCCTCCTATAGAGCTTTGCACTATTCAAATACAGGGGAAATTCTGTGGAGGAATTGTTACCCTGTATCTTGGGGTCCCGGGAGGGACACCCAAATATCCAAATATTAACACAAATGGGGAAATTAACTAGAGCACACTCGCTGGTTAATGAGAGGCAGGGCAACGTTAGCGGAGATCTTTCACCCTATGTCTACAGCGTCTGGTCAGTGAGCCAGGCAGTTTCAGAGTAAACCAATTAATCTTTTATTGAAAAATAACAAGTAAGATAAATAGGCACACTACTAACTGAGAAATGGAAAAGGAGAGCTTAGGGACACCTGATCACGTAGTCCTGGAAAGATGGAGAAAAGGGGAGCTCAGCGCAGTTTGCTGAGGGGAACTTGCCACACCGACCGACAGCAAGGCAGGATTAAACTCAAAAGCAGTTCCCTGAACTCTCAGAACTAGGGGTTTATATAGCAGAAATTGTGCCTGCGGGCCATACCATAAACGTTGAGAACAAAGCAAGTTTTGGACTGGACAAAGGCTCGGAAAAGGGTCAAAACTGCCACTATTGGATTAGCACTGGTAGATCAATAGTGTGGCCAATGTGCATATTGGTGAGCACTTAACATGGCCTTGTTAGTCATTGGCACAAATCCAGCATCATTGTGAAGCAAAATGAATCTGCAAGCCAGGTCCCAGAGCAACGACCAAGGCTTTTGAAATGCCCGCCTGAGAGGGGAAGTTGAAAATCCCTGCCATTAACGGCTGCTCCTTGTGTACGTGCTTTTCTGGGGACCCTTGCAAACACATGAGCCAGGGTGCCAGGAAAAGGTCAAATTATTTGATATCAAAAGGGATATCTAGTGCTATCAACGTCCAGGTCTGAACCACAGTAACAGAATATTCATTTTCTCTCATGGCAAGGGAAGACGAAACCCACAAGGTGACATTGTTGAGTAGTTATATCCCTTGTCAGTGGTGTATGTTAATTACTAATCATGCAGAATAATAGCCAAATTGTTGTTGTCATCAGCAGCAGCAGAAGCAGCACCGTTACCACCACTACCACTACTGTCATTCTTCTCCAAAGAAGTCCCAGAGCTCTCTTCCTTTGTCCTTCACACTAGTTACTAAAAATGCATACTTCAGTGCTTATCTTAGGTTCCACAAGACCAACATTAAAGTATGTACCTTCATTTAAAATGTTATCTCAATTGTCATTCTCCATATTTGTTGTTTAAAAATGCTTTTGTTCACTCTATCTACCAGACAGGCAGCCTTTGATTTATCTTTGCATGTGGATGTGCATAAATAGATTTGTGTATATGGGAGAAATTTTTATCACATCCCCCCCCCACCACAAGCCCCAGAGAGATTTTTCTCTGCAATAGGAACAGACCTGTGGATTATTTCTTCTTTTCTAAGAAGGGTTCTCCTGGACTTAAAATGGCCCAAAGGGGCAAAAATGTGGCAAAATGCCCTCATCCATTAGAGGAGCCCTAGAAGAAAAAAAATTGTCCTGCAATGCCATAAAATGGTTCTAGCATGCTTTATGTGGCCCATGGGCTATACTTTGCCCAAACCTGCTTTACAGTGATTCATTCAGTACCAGAAATGAAAGACAGGAATCTGAAGATACAGATATGCAAAGCCTACCATTCAGATTAAAAACATTTCTAGACACCTTCGACTCCATTATTGGAAGAAATGAATAGCAATAACAATATTGATAACAATCATAATAATACGTCTGTGTTCATTAAATAGCCTGAGGGTTAGATTAATATGGTCATATTCCATGTATAGAATGCACATGATAGATTCTTATAAATGTTATCCTGTCATTTTACAGCAATGTTTGAAAGTGCTAACTTGCAGTAAAGCTGAGTAACTGAGCAAGGATACCTTCCAGTCATCTCACTAGAGAATTTATATTTCCTTTGACAGCAGGCAACAGGGCATTCTTCAGAGCTACAATACTATTGCAATATAAGGGATAACTCATACCATACTTATACTTCTTTAACAAAGTCTTGATAGTACTCTGGCTGGGTCAGAAGTCTTAAATCTTAGAACAACATCTTTGAGAGGATTGGAACTGCTGAACCCTACCTGCCCAGACAGTCATCTACCCCTCACTGGATCATTTCCATGAAATGCAAGGATAATGATAGGAATAAGCTTAGGTCTGTAAAATTGTCTGGTGCCCATTCCTAGTAAGATAAATCAATGGTGCCTAATCTTGATCACAGCCATAACTGTAATGATATGCCTTAGCCTCCCTAATCTTTAGCTCTAACATTGCTGAAATATTTTATTTAAAAGAGAGAGAGAGAGGAGAAAGAAAGTCAATCTGGATCTACAGATAATTGGCAAGTGGCAAAAATGAGGCTCAGTTAGCTCAGCTTATTAAAACAGACGTGTTGCATCTGATAGCAGCAGAATCTGTTTGTCCAGAGATATCTAGCAAATAAATAATTAAAATCAAATATTGGCAGATGTGCATCTTTTCCCCCATGACTTTGTTTTCTCTGATGAAAGCTAGCTGATAAAGCTATTAACTTTAATGACTGATTCTCCACCCCTCTTCTCAAATCCCTCCTTCTCTTTCTGTATTCCACTGTCACCATGCACAACATAACCACACAAATATAACCTTAAACACACACACACACCACTTGGATTCATCTGTTCTTTTTTGTGTTTGGTTGATACTTATGTTATAATGATGTAGAAACTGGCAAGTATCTGTATTCTTGCCATTCACCCCCAGGCTTGGGAAAAAATCTGCTGGGATTGTCTGCAGCTGGGCTTCATTTTGGAAGAAGAAAATAGCTCCTGTCAATGACTCATTCGGTATGCATGATCAAGCAACAGTCAATGGTTTCTTGTGCCTCATTAACTGTGGTAACAGGAAGAAGTATGATTCTCCCCAAATACCTGACCTTCTTACAAATGAGGGGCAATATTTTGAAACAAACAAAAAAAGAATTTGAAACATCATTGATTTCTTTTCTGTACAGTAAACACTGAAAATTAACATCACTTGGCTGACAAATTTCCAGTAAGAAGCAGAATTGCTTCATAATATACTTTTGGCATTTCAACATGTAGTTGTTTTTGCTTTCCTCCCCACACCCTCTTATTTTTCCAGTTCAAACAGAAAATGAGATCCATTTCAACCAGGCAATATATGTGAGAAATCTCTCTCTCTCTCTCTCCCTCTCCCAGACACATACACAAGCACACAAACACACAGTGCCATAATGTTTTAATTAGGGATTGTATAAACTAGGCCTTCTTCAGAACTATTTTTCTTGGATGACTTTCATTGCCTTGAACTATTGTCAGAGATCAAAGAAGTGGAGAAGTTCAGGATGTATTTTTAAGTCACTGAAAAACTGGTCAAAGAAGAAAAGCTGACAGTGAATATTTTTGCATTAGGTGTCCATGTGAGACCTGGGACTGAGATGGTACTCTAGTGCACACAAACCTGGAGACACTATGTTCAGGTAAAGTGTTCAGACTATGTAACTACTTGGGGGCCCACATGTTTCATTTGTTAACAAGAGGCATGCTGGTGAGTATTTTGCAGGGTGCATTTAGTGAAACAGGTGTGGTTGGATTTAGCTTGTACAAATAGGTCAAAGTTGAATGTGATTCTTTAGTCTGAGATCTGGAAAAAATGGGTTAAGAAAGATAATTATCACAGTCATGGCTCATCCGAATGGTGATAGAGAAGTCAGATTTGTTCAGGAGTCATTGGCTGGTAGTCCTAGTGCTGTATAGAAAATTATTGGCCAGATCTGACAATTTAGCTTTGTTCTATATTTAATTCTTGCAAATTTTGGTAAATTCAGCTTTTAAAAAATCCCAAAATAAAATTCTCACAAATCTCACTGGGATAGTAGCTTCATGCATACAGCTACATGATATTTCTTCCTGGCCCAGTATCCTGAATAACTGAATTTCAGTGGGAAATAATTGTAAAGCATAGTGGCTTACATCCAGTAAGCAACATTCACTCATTGAACGGTTCCTTTCAAAATAAACTGGTTCCTAGCCCACACCACACAGCTTTGCAAGCCAGGAGATGTTCTTGCTGGCCCCCATGGGAAAGCGACTGACATAATCACAGTATATTACTAAAAGCTAAAGGGTTTATAAGATCCTACCACTCTCCTACTTCCTCTTTGGTTACACTTCATTGAACTGTGTCAAAGGGATCAGATCAGTCAGACTGATCTAGACCTTCCCCCAACCCCTGTTTCAGAAATTGGCTGGCAAGTGAGAGGATGGTTTGCAGATGAACAGGTGGCTGATGGGTGATAAACCAGCTGGCTGGCTATCACTGACTGGGAGCTCTTGGACATGACTACATAGTGGTAGGAACCTTTCAGATCTTGCTGTGGTGCTCCTGTGCCTATAGTAGCCTTTAGGGTGTTAAAGGGGGGGTTGGTTGAGCCATGGGGATACTTTTTATGCTTTGTAGGCCACATCAGGCCTTTGAGTTACTTCTGGAACCTGGATCATGCATAGTTAAAGGCACTGGTCAGTGCTCCTACAGTGGCCCTTTCTGCACCTTACCTTTTTGCGAAGGTGGGTGGTGGCGATCGTGCGAGCAGCATCTTGCGCAAGGCACTCACTTCACTTCTGCTTCCTCACCACAGCTGGTTTGCCAGTCACGCAAACACCCCGCCCCTTCCTACTGCAGTGCAACCTGGGAACTGCAGGCTAGCACTGAGTCAGGAAGTGTGACCGGCCTGGCTCCGACACACCGCACACCAGGTAAGTGTGTGCGGGCCCCGGGAGCATTGCGCAACCATGCACCATTTTCGGCTTTAAGATGAAAATGAAAAGGTGTGTGCATGGTCTGCTTTAGGCTCTTGAGCGTCTTGTAAATGGGAGTGTGTCGTATGGACCGCTCCTCCCATTTACGCAACCCTCAAGGGGCCCTTTCGCTTTAGAAACAGTGTGCGAAAAGGGCCAGTGTCAGGACCTTCTCAGGCACTTTGGTCCTGACGGGGTCTTGAGTCTGTGGGCCCCAGCTGGGCCTTTGTTTTGTCTTCAAGAGGACCATAGGTCTCACCTACTCTTCTGTGGGTAGCTAAGTCCCACTTGGACCTTGGTTATGCTCCAGTTCTTAGGCCTCTACTAATTCTTAGTCAACCTGTAGGCTCCAGTTGAGCCTTGGGCCAAACCTGGTGAACCCATTGGTTCTGTCAGGTTTCAGTAGGCAGGGAGGCCCCCATTGAGCTTTGTTTTAGCCCCAGAGAAGCCTTTAGGCTCTGCTAGGCCTCCATATGCCTGCAGTGCCCCATACCGGGTCTTGAGAACCTTGGAGTGTTCCTTCAGGTCACCCTAGTATGCAAAGTCCCTGTAATGGCTCAGTTGCAGCTAGGAGTAGGTTACTTAAACAGTCAACTTGGGCATGGAGGCAGCCTCAATGGGCTCCTTGAACCAATTATTCATCTAGTGTAAGCAATTGTCCATGGAAAGATGGTCATTCAAAAGATGGTGACTGGTCTCTTCACCCAGTGGTACAATATGTTTCCTTATTCTGTCATTTCTTAAGGGGAGCAGATGCTCTTGAGGGATAAAATAGTATCGATGTTATGTTATCAGGATGCTATGGTATGATGCTATGTTATCAGGAGTTGGAGAAGAGGATAAGAAGGAGATGGATGATAGATGGGACCAAATGAAACCATGGCTGTGGATGAAAATCATGACCCCTGTACAGCTGACTTAGGGCAAGAGATCATATTGTTCAGAGTACCTGGGAGTATAGCAGGAAATCCTTACTAATTTCAATGGGGTCTTCTTTTGGTGTGGGGAATTGAAACCTAAGGGTATCCTTCAGATATGTTCTGACATGGCAGGGTCAGTAGATTTTGATGCTTATTTCAGGGCCCTCTGGTGTTGCATAGCTTTGAAATAGTGATTGGATTGAGGTTGGGCTTATGACGGACCTTAAATTTTAAAAGTTTTCCCCAATCCTGGTCACTGTCTAGGATATGACTGGGGGAGTTAGCTAACTCTTCTGTTCATTTTTGGTGCAACAACTAGGTCACAGTACAAATAATTAACTTCTTGTCCTCCAAGTTTCCCATGGTTATAAGGTTAGGGCATTTACTCTTCAGTGTCTTCATTACAATACAACAGCATAGCCAATGCTCTCTCCCATACACAGATGGAGTGCTTCAGACAAGTGGCCCCAAATGCAGCTGTCATACCAGACTCAATGCCAGGAGACGTATGTGTGCTTGGAAGGTTGAGACAGTGAATGTAATTAGCTTATCTCTGGGTTCTAGCACCAGATAGAGTTAAGTTATGGCAGTTAACAAATTTCTGAATTTAGAGTGTAGAAGGGTTTGAACGATGAATGGCCTTTGCCTGTTCCTTCTTTTCCAAAATTGTGTGTCACATAGTAGTAGAGGTTGTCCTCTCAATATATTAGGGCCAAATGCTCAACTTTGGCTTTCTGGCTCAAGGTATAGGGCCTTGAAAGATACTAGAGGTGACTTTTTCATTCACAAGGTTTTAGATGGCTGGTCTGTCCCATGAGAGAAATACAGTGACAGATGATAGAAATCTCTTGTCTCTAGATATCCTTAAGGGTTTGGGACTGCTTTGAGACCTCCCAGTACAAAGTCTTTTTATTACATGCACCTTCCTTACAGGCTTCTTTGGTGCTCTTACAGTAAGTGAACTAGTGGTTCAGTCAAAGGGTGACAAGTTCAAGGAATTCAGGAATCTTGCTTTAGAACTCAGTATGTGGTCTTCACCATATGCTCATCCAAAACATGTATAAAAACGGGCTAGGATCCAGTTTATGGTTGCAGACTTGTGGTGATAAGACATTGTATCTAGACACAACATTGTGTCTGGATATGACATGAAGTCTTTATATGTGGCCATAGCAGGATCAATTGGGTAGTGTGCCAGGCCTGCAATTGCATTATTAAATCTCACCTGGAATTGAAGATTTAGCTGTGGTTGAGTGGTTGGGAAAAAGAGACCTTTAGTATAATGGCCTTTAGTGTTAAGGGATAATGACCTAGCTTACTAAAGAGCAAGGCCCTAATTACTCAAGTCATTCATGATATGAGGTTTATACAGCCTGCTGTTCCCATATTGCTGCACACCATTTTTTCCCTACTTATAAGGGTGCACTGGTAGAGCCTGGAGAATGGTGAATAGAGAAATTTGGAATGCCTTGATGAAGGATCATGTTAATTCTTCAGAAGCCTGAGCATTACAGTGGAGATATTCATTTATCAGAGGCCAGTAATTTATAATGTCTGGGAGATCTGCAACAGACAGCGAGAGACATTTTGGGTCAGTTGAGTGGGGATAGGAGCTACATAGGCACTTGCCCCTTACTTTGGCATGTTGTGAGGCAGAGAGGTATCCTGACCTGCATAAGCAATGGGAGAAAGCAGTTTATTCCACACTCTTGCACATAATGTTGGCTAAGGTAAGGTCATCAAATTACACAGAGTCTTTGCAAATCAACTTGCCTTAGAGTTGCTTGCAAAAAAAGAGAAATAAGAATTAGTCCAAAAGACTGAGAGTTGAGCAGGGTTGGCAGGCAGATTAAGAGTCCAAGATCCAAACAATTTCATCAGCCAGTCCAAGCTAAGGGTTTCAGTCACAGGAACATAGGAATTCACACTGGAAAATGGGATGGTTTCTAGTAAAGATCATGAGTCCAAACTGTTTCTTAAATTGGCTTCAGGCAGCTACCCTTAACTAAGAGAGCTTCTACACTTGTCTGGCAAAAAGTATTAGTGAACACCTTTACTCTGCTGTCTTTTCTGATCTTTGAGTCTAAAGGCCTCATCATCAGATTTATCCAGCTGTGTTGCTTGTGCCAATGTGTGCTCAGTCACAGATGACTCTTGAGGATGCCACTCTACCAATTGAGCTGGAAGGCCATTATCCTCTTCCTCCTTCTGTTAAGAAGCTCTGAATCTTGGGTCTTATAAAAAATACCATTTAGATGAACACCCAGAGCACCAATTTTGAGAAGAGGGGGTTCTGGATCTCTTCTACATGGGACCTAAGGGTGCAGAAGGAGACTATCCTTAGTCTAGCCTGTGGACTGAAAACATATGATTTGTGTGGTGGGGGAGTGCTCAGGTTGGCCTTCCACTAGCAGGTTGCTCTTAATGGCTTTCTAATGGAGTTGGCAAAGGAGTCTGGAATGGGTTGATTGTCTAAATTCAAGGTGACAAAACATTGATTGAAGTCCTGGCAATCTCTCAATGTTTTGGTCAGGTAGTGTGAACAGGGAAGGTCTGTGTGGGAAATGCACACAGCAGGGTCCATGATAGCATTACCTGGACAGTTTTGTCTTCTATTGTTCTTGGGAATGTTTGTAGCTTGCAGGGTCTTTTTGAAGGATTATTACGAGCCCATGAACTTTGGACTTTCCTGCCTAATCCTCTCTGAATTTATAACCTGATTATGTCTAAAGTCATCTTGATCTGGCATATACTTCCAGCCAGTACTCTTTCAAACATATGTTTCAGCCATAAATGTCCAATTATGAAAATTGCACATCCCAAAGAGTGGGAGGTATGATGTGGTAATATGGCCCCTATTCAACCCAGTCTTTGTAATCTGGTCTCTTTACTTCCATGGTTACTTCCATGGTTGGTCAGCAAAAGAGAAACAGTTGCCTCTCCTGAGTCTAGACCCTAAGCACCTCAAAACTAGAGATGGGCCAACTGAATCCTCAAATCCTGAGTAAGGATTTGAGATTCCCAAATCCAAATCCGTGTGCCAAAATAGGCAAACTGAATCTTTCAAATCAACCAACCAAATAGATTGTTGGAGACCAGGACTCCTAAAAACCAGGGAGACTGGGAGTCCTGAAAACTTGGGAGATCAGGACACCTGAAAACCTGGGAGGTCAGATATACAAGCGAAGATAGTAAGTAGGTGAGTTTTTCCCTTGGAAGAATAATGGTCTTTGCTTACAATTTCAGAAATTACAGATGGGCTTGTATTCTAAGCTATTTAAATTGAACATTTCATATTTAAGTTCAGAACTTGACTGGACGCTATAGGCTTGAGATTTCAAGGACAGGTGAAATATTATTTTGCATAGTTCCCCTGCAAATCTCTTTCAGACACAATTCTGCGGTTTGGAGTTTAACAAGGTGTCACAGACTTCTCTGCCAATGTGTGCTGGTACATCATCAAACTGCAAACCCCAGGATGCCAGAAGGAGCTATGTGAAGAAAAGCCAGTTTTGACTTGGGTTATCTCTCTACTGTAGTATGTGGCCCTGCTTATATAGGCAGGAAAAGGTGGGATTAACCCATATTTTCCTGCCTACCTTTTAACCCCCCAAAAAACTTTGCAAAAGTCGGGGGTCGTCTTATACGCCGGATGTGGCGGGGAGGCCCGGTTGCCGCGGAGCTTCCCGCAGGCGGGTGGAGAGGCCCCATCACCACCAAGCCACCGCAGAGCTTCCCGCCGGTGTGAGAAGGGGCCCCATCGCCCCGTCGCAGCCGCAGACGTTCCCAGCGGCAGAGCCACCGCAGAGGTTCCCAGCGGCGCAGGAAGAGGCCCCGTCGCCCCATCACTGCAGAGCCGCCTCAGAGGTTCTCGGTGGCATGGGGAGAGGCCCCGTCGTGGCAGAGACACCTCAGAGGTTCCCAGCGGCGCAGGGAGAGGCCCCGTCGCCCCATTGCGGCAGAGCTGCCTCAGAGGTTCCTGGTGGCATGGGGAGAGGCCCCGTCGCGGCAGAGCCACCTCAGAGTTTCCTAGTGGCACGGGGAGAGGCCGCATCGCCCCATCGTGGCAGAGCTGCCGCAGAGGTTCCCGGCTGCGCGGGGAGAGGTCCCGTCGCTCCGTTGCAGCAGAGCTGCCTCAGAGGTTCCTGGCGGCCTGGGGAGAGGCCTCGTCATGGCAGAGCCACCTCAGAGTTTCCTAGCGGCACGGGGAGAGGCCCCGTCACGGCAGAGCTGCCTCAGAGGTTCCCGGTGGCGCGGGGAGAGGCCCCGTAGCCCTGTCATGGCAGAGCTGTCTCAGAGGTTCCCAGCAGCATGGGGAGATGCCCCGTCGCCCCGTCGCCGCTGTAGAAGTTCCCGCCGGTGTGGGGAGAGGTTAAGTCCGAAGAGAGGTTTCTAAAGTTGCTTTTTATTGATGGGAAGGTGAGAGAGGGGCAGGCAGCTGGTCTGGGCTCAAAGTGGGGAAGAAATAAGGATAAACTCCAAGATGGAGTGCATTGTCTGTTTCCCTTCCTTGCTTCTTCCCCTCCCTTTCCTTTCCTCTTCTCCTCACCAGTAAGAAGCAGCAGTAGCTTTTTCTGGGGCTTGATAGCCGTGGAGAGGAAGATTTTTGAATGAGTACAAAGAGCAAGAGAGCAGCCTCTCTTCGAAAAGAGATGTACACATGGGTGAGCCTCACTTAGATGCATGTAAGCTATTTGCAGGTTTGTGTCCTAAAACTCCTAGAATCCTCCTGCCAGAAGGGTCAACGGTTGTGCTGCTTGTGGAATTCTGAGAGCTACAGTCTATAAAGTAATTTTTGTGAGCTCTGTTCAGGCATTTATCTAGACAACAAAGCACTTGTGTGTGTCTGGGGTCTCTCTATCAGGCATTCAAAGGCCATGTCCGCACTAGCCTGTTATAACATGATGATTCCACTTTCAACATCCTCTGGAATCCTGGCGTTTGCAGTTTCAGGAGGGACCGGCTGGCCCCTCCCAAAACTGCAAACGCCAGGATTCCAGAGGATGTTGAAAGTGGAATCATTGCACTATAACAGGCTAGTGCAGAAATGGCAAAGAGATGGACAGAACTGGTTTGGGATCTAGTGAGTGGCTTTCCCCAACAAACCAAGCCAGGACAATTTTGCAAAATAAAAACATAAACAAATATAAACAAACAAACAAACATTATTTGTTGAAATTTTAGCCAGAAAAGAGCATGGCTAGAATCCTGTTGGTGACATACGCAAACACAATGCTTCACTACACTTGCATATGTCTTTTTATGACATATTGTAATCAAATCTGATGTTTTTTAAATTTTTATTTGGTGTGCGTTGGAAGAGGAGTAGTCTTATACGGCGAGTATATCCCAAACTCTATATTTTAACTGGAAAAGTTGGGGGTCGTCTTATACGCCCAGTCATCTTATACGCCGGAAAATATGGTATGTAGAAAGGGCCTTCATGACAAAACTATGACAATTGTCTTGGTCAGATTTCTTCAGAGGGAGGTTTGCCTTTGCCTAGGCTTTTGCTAAGGCTGAGAGAGTGTGTCTTGCCCAAGATTATCCTTCTTTCTCTTGCTTTTTAAACTCTTTTTTAAAAAAGAATTTGAAAGATTCAAGATTCGTGAAATTTCTGGATTCTGAGAACCTTTCAGGGATTCAGATCCAGATTCAGATTCAGAAAATTCTGGATTCATCCCGTCACTACTCAAAACCCATCTCTAGATACTGGGAAGCTGGCAAAGAAAGTTTTCAAGTGACATTGAGGGCTACAGTGGCATAGGAAGGCAGGCATTGTTTTAAATCAATACAGTGTTCTATTTAAGCTAAGCACTGAAGAGGAAATAAAAGTTCGAAAGTGGTCATATTTGGATTAAATCTGATACATTCCCCTTCTTGTCATAAGCACAACATACTTACCTCTACTAATAGCTGTTCACATTTCTGATGGTGAAAGTGAATGTTCTCTTTGGTGTGATTCCAATACTCATTCTATGGTGACTTGATTATCACACAGCTTGCAGCCAATTAAACTTAGCTGTAGATTGATCAAGGTTTCATATGTTATTGTCCTTCTTCACACTTTGTCCACACTATAATGCTGTGAGCTAGGTCAACCTGAAAGATAAGTGACTGCTTCAAATTTACCCAAGCAAATTTTATTATCTCTTTGTGGACTGAACCTTTTTTTTAAAAAAAAAAAATGACAGCGTTCTCCAACAAAAAATTGCATATGTTGATAAGAATAACACACAAAAGCAGTTTCTGTAGTAGAAACTGTTTGCTATAATCAGCAAACTAGGGAAAGTGCATACACAAATGCATATATTAGGAGGATTGAAAACTTGTGCAGAAACATTATGCCAAAAAATGTGAAACTCAGCAAAACTGAAAGTTATGGATTTGCCCATTTCTGGGAGGGATATGGCTTGGATCTATGGGGATTAAGATGAGAGGTAACCTTTTCCATTCTACTCTTTATCTAATGTGGACTGCAAATACTTACTGTCTGCCCCAACAGCTGCTCTTAATGAAAGAAAGGGGGGGTACTTTACTAGAGCAATTCCATTAGAAAGGCTGATAGGGAAAGAACTCCATTTAAAAAATTAAATTGGAAATATTTAATCTTAAACAAAAAAAAATATTCTCTTTTGCCTATTTTTATGTCACCTTTCTACTCTAGGCAACTGAGGATAAAATCCTGTTAGTAAACTATTGTGGTGGAACTATTCTGGTGTTAGCATTAGAAAGAGGAGGGAAAAGACCATGGGCACAGCAGCTGTGGAGAAGACAAGGTACTGGTGAAATAGATAGCTTAGAGCTGGTAGATTTTATTTTCCTTCACTTACAATCACTCCATGGCCCTATTACAAGTGCAAGTGATGCCACAGGACACCAATGAGACTGAAGTAAAAGTCCATGAATATCTCTTTACTTCCCAGTTATAAGAATTTGATATCACTATCAAATGGCTCCATCCAGCAGAATACCCGGAGTTGTTGTTTAATGAGGTACTTGGAATTCTCTGCTAAAAAGCTCTAGTTTAGTCCACAAGGGTGCAGTAGAGATTTATAGCAGAGAATTCTATGAGCTTTCCACACTATAAATCCCAGAATTTTCCATAAGATTGAATGATGTAACTTTAGCACAGATACACTCTAAATCACTATTAGGCATAACCAAAGCTTCTCATGAAGCTAGGTGCATTCAGATTCTCTGAGCAGGTTTGGGAATCTCTGTATAGACATCTCTACATGGTCCAAAGGCTTCCAGTGTGATATAAAGTAGGAGATCATTTTTTTATGAGTCGTAAATATCCAGATGTAATCTGATTTTCAATCAAACCAACAGGTAAAACTTTCTCTAAGGATCATCTGAGTTGTGTTGCAGATGCCTTATATGTAAAAAAGTTTTCTGATCAGCAATGTAGTGGCATTGTCACCTCTACTTTCTTTGTTCCATTTGAGGCAGGGCCAAGTTCATTCTCATGAACACATGTTGTAAAAGCACCTTTTCCAAAATGAATTGAGAAAAGGGTGCTTCCTTCTGAAATTTTCCTACCACCTAAGGAATTAGAGAACATGAAGAAGTATCATCATCTTGGAACGGAGTATGTACAGTTTGCCCTGGAGTTTTTACCAGTGCACCTGTAGTGTAAAGCATTTTTTTTTCTTTTATCCAAAAGAAATTTCTATATGTTCTCAAAAAAAAAAAATCCATATGCAGTCTTAAAAGAGACACTTCATTATAACAAGAAAAATGTGTTGATCCCCACAGCAGTGATTAGGCCATTTGTCAAACACTGTTAGCGTTTCTGATAACATTTACAGGTCACATCCACAGGTTTTTCGCATCCAGCAAAATCGAGTCTGTCGAAATGGAGCATATCCACCTGAACTTAGGAGATTGATCATTACGATTAAAGTTTGACAAATTCAGTTAAACTTTCTGAAACTCCCTTCCAAAGTGCAATATCCCTCTCAGCTTGGAAAGTAAGGGCTGATGATGTGTCAGCTTTCTCTGAAGTTCTTTTCCAAAAGTGCTGGCTGTGTGGATGTCACAACAGGGGGCTTAGTAAACATTTTTTGCTGTGTCAAACATGGAATATACAATTTTGCTTTCTCTACAAGATAAGTTACTAGGGTGATATCTGTACATAATGCTTTTTATCACCTTTTCCAAAAGTCTTTTTCCCACTTTTTAAATAAAAACCAAATTATCCTTTATAAAAGAAAGCCCCACACTTGTTCTAGACAAGGCTGTGATATAAGGCAAGTAGGAGTCAAACATCACAAATCACAAAAGGAATCTTTAAAAGTTTGTTAGTGAGAATAAATTGTTCTCCAGATTTTTCTGCTCTGCAACACATCAGCCCTACAGAGCATAGTGAATAGTGAAGAATGAAGTTGTTGTTGTTTTTGTTGTTGTTGTTGTTATTACTATTACTATTATTTCCAGTATAGAATCTTTTGAAGGCAAATAGCACCTACCGAGATGTGGGGGATGGGGTTGCAGGTTGGAACTGACTGTACAGGTGAAAAAGTTAAATATCCCCTCACCATGCAGTGCAATCCTGAACTGAACTGGGACCTGCAGAGAAGTCAAAACCAAAGACTGCTATTAATTACATTAATGGCTACTGATTTTTTAAAAAGTCAGAATGAAAAGTATATTTTTTTTCCTTATAAACTTCCACATAATTAAAAAAAAAATCCAAGCAACAGTAAAAAATAAATAAAGACATAAATATATTAAATAAAGCCATCTGTGTTTTTCCGTAATGGAAATTTAAATGAAAAGTTGGAACTGACATAAGTGTAAGAAATGTCCCGTTGCCCCAGTGTAATCATCATCATCATCATCATCATCATTATTATTATTATTATTATTATTATTATTATTATTATTATTGGAAAATCTTTTTCAATACATGGCCATTTCTTCATATACTGTTATAGTGCTGTTATTCCACTTTCAAAATCCTGTGGAATTTTGAGGTTTGTAGCTTACTGAGGCCAAAGAGCTCTGTGGCTGAGAATTCTAAGTGCCCCTCCCTAAACTGCAAACCCCAGGATTCCATAGGATGTTGAAAGTGGAATAATACGCTATACAGTTGTGCAGAAATAGCCTAAATGTAACATAGATATACATGTTTGTCTCTCATCTTGCAGAGTACTATGCATGGTCAGTTTTTAAATGGTGTTTAACTCCCACTTCTCAAGAAAAGGAACATCAGGGAATACAGTAATCACAGAACCATTGCATCAATTTTCTATGTAAGCAAAATGACCCTCAAAGTTCTACAACAAAGACTTACAACATATCTGGAGCAAGAAATGCCAGATGGATAATGGAACATACCCAAGAATTTCAGTCTGTGCATTATATATGATGTGTAGATGATGAAAAACATTGTTTCACTCTTAAAACAATGGATATATCATTGTCTTGATGGGTAATCTGTACTCAGGACAAAAGACTACCATCAGAACATAATACAGAGAAGAACAATGGTTTCCAATTGACAAGGAGGTCAGGTAATGCTGCAGTTTATCACTCTATCTGTTTAATTGTACATGGACATACATAAAGTTGGAATGGACTCTTAAGAAGGAGGTGTGAAAATTTTAGGAAGGAACATCATATGATACCATACTACTGTTACTCCAAAACGTGGGTGACTGAGGGGTCCACCCGTGATTCTGTGACACAAAGATGTGGAATTATTAGCTCAGATTTGGAAGCCTGCAAGAGTGGAGTAACCTAACAAGATCTTTGACACCAATGTTAGCAGAATCCCAAGCATAAAAAAATGAACCAGAGATTCAAAAGTAAGTTAAAATGTGTTTTATTGAGGAAAATCCAGTCACTCTCACACACAAGATCCAAACAGTCACACATTCATGCATATTTAACCAAAGGTAAAGGGAGGATAGGTTGATAGAGACCCCTCAGGGAGTGGGCGATATTTACCTATCCAGAAGAGAAACAAAGAAACAGAGATGTGGCTTAGACTTGAGTCTAGGGAGAATACACAACTGGAAATCAGAATGGCAGAGTGGCAACCAGCAATTAGTGTACTGTGAATTGGCTAGCAAAAGTCTGGGGCTTAAATGTTCTAGTTCTGCCTGGTGGGCAAAGGTGTTAACAACTTTCCAGCAAGGTTGACAATGAAGTCCTTATGGATTAATGGTCTTAGCATTAGATGTCAAGGGGCTAATGGTTGTTTGATAGCTCTGTAATTACTGGGAAGGCAGGGAACAATAGGAAAAATCTGAAGTCAGAAGGGAAGAGGAATAAGGTAATCAACTCTTCTGTGGGAGCATTGCAGACCAATTATTTCTGTAGATGAAACCCATTAGCCCTGACTATAATCCCTGACTATGACCTGGCTGTGCCTAGGAGGGTTCTTCTTGATCTTAGATTTCATACCACACATATTTGGCCAGCTTTCCTCTTATCCAGCAGGGCTGTCCAGCCATATCAAAGTATAATTTATATTTTATATCAAATGATATATATTTTATATCAATGTATGCCAATTAAACCATGTCAAAGTATGGGAGTGTATGGCTGCTAACACTACTAGCAGGAAATAGCAAAGACTTGAAACAATTACTGAAGAAAGTCAAGGAAGAGAGTACAAAGATAGGTTTATAGTTGAAAATAATGTCCACACAAAATTAACATAAATTTAAAGCAGACAGTGAAGACAATGAAATGACCAAACATTTTTCATAACTTGACTCAGTCATTAATCAGACTGGAGACTGCAATCAAGAAATCAGAAGAAGATTAGGACTTAGAAGGTCAGCTATGAAGAAACTAGACAAGATTCCAAAATGTCACAATAACATTGCATACTAAAGTTAGGATTGTCCATGCCATTGTATTTCTAGTTTCAATGCAAAGTTGTGAAAGCTGGATATTGAAAAGACAAGATCCTGAAGTGTCACAATAACATTGCATACTAAAGTTAGGATTGTCCTTACTATTTCCAGTTTCAATGCAAAGTTGTGAAAATTAGATATTTAAAAAGGCTGATAGGAAGAAAATCAACTCATTTAAAATGTGTGCTGGAAAAGAATTATACAGATTCCACAGACTGCTAAAAAGACAAATAAATGAGTCCTAGAGCAAATGAAACCTGAAATTTCCCTAGAAACCAAGAAAACTCAACTGGGACTCAAACTTTGGACACATCATGAGAACACATAACTCACTAGAAAGGACAATAATGCTTTCTAAAGTAGAAGGTAGTAGGAAATGAGGGAGACCAGATTACAGATGGATAGACTCAATCAAGAAAGCTATAGCCTCAAGTTTGAGGAACCTGAGCAGGGCTGTTGATGATAGGGCATCTCGGACATCTTTCATTCATAAATCAAAGCCAGCTTAATAGAAATTAACCACAATAAACTTAACATGTACTTTGGTCCTCTGCTTTAAAGGAAATGAAAGGAACTTCACACCCTGGGGTCAAATCTAGCCTTCCTAGGATCACAATCTACCTCCTGGTCTTTACCAGATGACCCCCACATCCTCTTTATGCCATTACTGCATCATATGATTATTTCCTGTTTCTAGTACAAGTTTTCTCATTCTAAAAAATAATGCTAGCTATTCTGGCAGTACAATTTTAAACTAAAATTTGTCTGTCTATTTGATGCCAACCTTTTATCTCATCCACCACTAGAATATGGTCTCTATGAACCTCTCTGAAGCTAAGAAAAGTTTCTCATACTTGCTTTTAGAGCTTGATTGTTCCCCATACTCAGTGCTTACTCTTTAATTACATAAGATGAGCACTCTGTCCCCTTACCTGGGTTTTCCATATTCTGACAATTACTTGTAGGCCATGATGACCAAGGATTAGACACTTTCTTAAACTCAAACATTGTTCTTCTAAGGTAGGGCACAGTGGAGTGGGATATCACCAGATCACTTACTTCTCTGACAGGATCTCTGTTACTGGAATTTCAGTCATGTAGGAATTTGTTTTTAATGTAGAAAGTTGTCTTCATAGAATTTTTTAACAGGAAATAATTGAAAATCAAGATCCCTATTTTAGTTGTAGAAATCAACTTCCCATGAATGTTCACCAAAGAACTACCTCAAGTTTATTTCAAAAACAACGTTCATTATCACAATCCTTTTTTTTTTTTTGAGTTGGAAAACAACAACTCCAGTTATGACAATAGAATGTTTGTTTTAGTTTATTATATTTTATGTTACATCATTTTGTTTTTGCTTGATTTTTTTATTATTATAATAATCAGGTGTTGATTAAGAAGTTAATCACATAAAAGGTAACCTTGCTAACTTTCAGAACATGATTCATCCATCGGATCCAATGGAAGAATTAAACATATTTAAATCTGTCTTGTTAAAATTAATAAGACTTACCGATGATTAGCTTTGTCTGGTCCATGTACATAGTAGGCATGAGAATACTTTTGAAAGTTTTACTGAATGCTTTGTTAGGGATTCTTCCTTTAAGAGCAGAATTCTGTTTTCTCAGGGTCAGCTAATGAGGAGTTATTAGGTATTGATTTGACTAAGGTCATTTCTGTGCTACACTCTTATTGTGCTATTTTTTTACTTTCAACCTCCTGTGAAATTCTGGGGTTTGTAGTTTACTGAGGCCAAAGAGTTCTCTGGCTGAGAATTCTCAATGCACCTCCCTAAACTGCAAACTCCAGGATTCCATAGGATGTTGAAAGTGGAATACTAGCACTATAACTGTGTAGTGCAGAAATAGCCTAAGCAATACTATTGTGACATGGGGTACCTTTGTAGCACAGTGGCCTCTACAGTGGGTGAACTGCAGTCCTCTAGTTGTTGCTAGAGTACAACTCCCATCATTCCTAGTCAGCATAGATAATGTGCCTAGTGGTGGAAGCTACAACAAATTTAGTTTAACAAATTCTGAAGGGCCCCATGCACACATGTGACATGCTATAATATATCTATTATTTGTAGTATGTTAACAGATGGTTGAGTGTTTCAGCTAGATAAAAAATGAGCTGCTTGTTCTCTTATTAGGAATCAAAAGAATAGTCAAATGCTTGAGGAAAAAGAGGGAAATGGGGCTTCTTGAGTGTCAAAAAGCCTGCAATGTGGAGAATTCTTGTCATGCCCCCCCTTTTTCCCCCAACAAGTCCTTGAATAGACTTGTCTCCCTATGTTGTGTGGCAAGTAAATAAATGAGATCCAGAAAAGGATACTAGAAGGCTAAAATCTTCCAGATCCTTAACTACCTTCTACTCATGTCATGAATGGTGGGATAATGAGGGAAATGCAGTCAAAGATCCCCAACGTCTGAAACCTTCCAGATCCTCTGCTGCCTTCCCCTTACCTTCTAATGTCATGTGGAATGGGCGGGGGGGAAAAGTAACCAATGATGTGGAAGGTTGTAATGTTTCAGATCCTCAGCTGCTTTTTTTCCCTCCTGAGGTTGCTCAAGGATGTGGTGGGGAATTCCCCTCCACACCAGATAATTTTTCTTTATTCTAAACCTCTTTAATTACTGCATTGTTTTCTGGAATGTCTGGCATTGGGAAGAAAATTGATTAAATTATTAAATTATTTGTTCTGTCTTACAGGAATGGTAATTTAACACAGTACATTCATGTGTCTTACTAAGCAACCGGAAGAGAAGATAATCATCTTGGAAGTGATATCTTGTGCCTGAATAGTCAGACATAAATCCTACAGAATTTAATAGTGTTAGAGTTAGAAACCTTTTCATGAATATACTGACTAACTGATAATATGCATGTTACTCTATAGCAGTTTAGGCATAGTATATATTTATTTTGATTTTCCTCTTTTTCATTTTTTTAAAAATCCTCACTCTTCCTACATCACTGTAATCCACAGAAATTTTACCCTCTCTTCCTCTGTCCTCCATTAGATCATATGTATGCTCATGTATAAGTCTGCTTTTTCAGGGGGTGGGGAAAAGTAAAACTACTTATATGATTTACAAAAAACTATTTACTTTTTTCTCTCTGCTAGACCCTGTGTGTATGGGGTGGACATGAAACTGGTTGTTGTTTAACTTCTGCCTTTCGAATCTGAATACTCTGCTTGAGAAATCTACTACTATCTCCCATATTTCCCAACAGGTTACAGGGACCCAGGCATGAACAATAAAACAGATTGTTTGGACTTTGTTTCTTTTGGTGTATTTTGATAGTAGTTTTTCTTCCTCTTAATACAAACACACTGGCAATACATTTTCCCCCTTTGGAGGCTACTTAGTTTTATACACCGCTAAGCAAGCAAAATGCTCTTATCAAGAAACAGAATTATTGTTAAGAAATCTATGAGGTTTACTAGTCAATATGAAGCAACATATAGACAGGATTCAAGTTGAATTAAAAGTCCAAAATGGATATGAGTATCTTGAAAAACATACTAGGGAAACCATGCAGTTTTTGAAGGCTATCTGCAATTTGAGACTTATTCTGCACAAAATTTGTATGTGGTTGTTTTGCATAGAAAATTGATTTTTTTGCACAAGAAACAACATTTCCTGTGTGGAAAAAAATATTTCAACACAAAAATATTAATTCTAGCACAGAAAATTCTGTATTATGTGCAGAAATTGCTATTTTCTGGCAGTCAGTCATGTGTAAATTTTACTCAGAATAAACATCCAATTTACATCCAGAAATTAATATTTCTGCACTTAGAACTCTGACATGGGATCTAAAATTGAGCATACAGGAAAACTATACTTCAAGAGATTAAAAAAAAAGAGAGATGAAGGAATTAAAAGTGGCACTGAAGGACATAAAGAAATCTGTTGCACAGATAGTTTTAGAATTAAGCAAAGTGACTAAGAGAACCCAGATTTTATATTAGAAAGCAGATAATTTTGATTTGAGAGTGGATAGAATGGAGAAATTAAGAGACCAATACCTTGATTCATTTGACTTGATGAAATTATGAGAAAGAGAGAATTGTTTGAGATTTAGATCAGAACCAGAAAAAGCAAATGAAAATATTCAGGATCAATAATAGAAAAGACTGCAGAACTGTTGGATAGAGAGAAAATAGAAGCAGAGACCTATGTCAACAGAATGTACTGTTGTTTCTAGACAGCAGAACATGCCCAGAGCTGTGATTGTATACTTTCCTCAAAAATAGATGAGAGACCAATTTGTTTGGTGTCATTTTTTAGAACAAAAGAAAGGAGATGGAGTTGAATTTATTTATTTTTTTAAAGAAATGCCAACAAGGATTCTTCATCAAAGAAGAAATTATAACTTACTAACTGAGAAATTCAGAAAGAATGAGATTCCATTCAGATGAGAGAGATTGTTTGAATTCTAATGAAAGCATTTCTTAGTGAATACAGTAAGTACAGCAAGCCAAAGAGTTCATGCAAAATTATAAAACAAATTTAAAGCAATTGAGAGGAGAGGATGAAAGAAGGAGGGAAGAAGAGAGGTAAGAGGAAAAAACAAAAAGAAGACTAAGGTGGGAGTAAGGACAAGGATAAAACTTTGGATGATGATGAATTTAGAGATGCAATGGTTATGGAATATTCTTAACTTCAATATTAGCTGAATTTGAAATAGTTTACTGTACTGTAGTTTACTGAGATGAAAGAGCTCCCTGGCTAAGTATTCTAAGTGCCCTGCCCTAAATTGCAAACTCCAGGATCAAAGGGGAATCATACCACTATAACAGTGTAGTGTGGAAAGGCCCTTAATTACTCTTTACTGCAAGAAGAAATAGTGGTAAAGCATTGCAAAATGAGTAATTTTTTTTAAGGCAACCAACAAAAGGTCACAACAATTGGAATTGAATTGGAAGATATGATTCTTCTCCCAGCTCCAGACTCTTATCTATGTCACCAAAACACTTCTAGGGAGTTCAAAGATACTTCAGAATAAATGAAACCCATTAATTCAATGGATCTACCTTTTTCTATATAATTACAGAGCATGAGAGAAACAGAACACAAGCAAGTCTCCTAAATATTCTAACCATATGAAGAAGTTGCCTTCTCTCTTATCTGCGCCTGGTGGCGCAGTGGTTAAATGCCAGTACTGCAAGCCACAAGGCTGTGAGTTCGATCCTGCCAGGCTCCAAGGTTGACTCAGCCTTCCATCCTTCTGCAGGTCGGTAAAATGAGTACCCAGCTTGATGGGGGCATGTATAGAAATACATGCTATTTATAAGTTGTTTGCCACCTCGATCCATATGGAGAGGTGGGATACAAATAAATAAATTTAAAAAAATTACTGCTGAGAGAAATGTGACATCCAGGAAGGTTATACTAGAGTTTCTATCCTCTAATAGAATTTTAGCACAAAATTTATTTGACTGACTGGTAAATTTCTACGTAATTGATGAATCAACTGTTGGCATATATAAAATGCAGAGAACCAAAAACCACCACCCGTCAGTGCTGAGTGTGAAAGGGGCACCCAAGCCTCACACTCAAGGCCTGCCCAGCCTGACAACTCTTTGTGTTCAGGTCTGAACAGCCAGGGAGATCTCTGAATCAAGCCAGGGCCAGGACAAATGAGTCTGCCTCAGTTCTCCCTCTCTGAGAACGCAATCCCTTCCTCACTCTTGTCCCCCCTTCGCTCCTTCCTTTCAAGACTCTCCTCTTTTACTGCCTTCCCTAAATCTGCCCTTCTCCCAGATGTAAGGATCAGTTGTCATTTATATTTTCCAAGACTGTGGTACTGTTGGCACTAAGGTCAAGATGATATTATTGGTAGCGTGTATATTCCAGGATTCAGAATGAGACTCTGTGACACTGTTTTAAAAGGAACATAGAACTTCAAACATTTATTGTAACACTGTTGCTTTAAATGTGTTTTGTATCTAAATGTTTATAAACAGCACACCATTCTTCCCTCTCTCTTTCAATTCATTCACTATCTCTCATAAACCCAATTTCTCAGTTCTCTCTCCCACAGAGCTCTCCAAATCTCCAACCTCTCCAAACACACCACAAATCACACTCCTCCTCTTCAATCACTCCCCAGACAGTTAAAATCCATTATTTTCCTCTTTCCCCTAGCCCCTCCCCTGGGCTATCCAAGGTTCCATTTCACCAGCCAATCAGCTTAAACGCTTTCTGTTGCCAAGGAGGCTCTGTTGTCAAGACCCCCTCCCATCAGGTTCGTCATAGCATACCCAATTATTTTTTTTTTAAAAAAAAGATAATAAAATGTGTGACCTTCTTTCACCCTCCTGAAAACCACAGGGACAAAGCCTCACAGAGATGGGCATCTAAGCATACTTGTGATAAAACAGTTCTGAAGAGAAAACATTACATCTGGCCTTAGCAGATAATAAATATATGGTAATTTGGAACAGTCAAGTTCTTTGTGTAATCAGTCAGAAGAAAAGATCCTGTATAATCAATCTTCAGTGCACTTGGTGAATATGGTGAAAGGGAGTGAGCATGAAGATCACAAAAAGGCTAAGTCCAAAGCCTTTGTTTAGCTGTTAGTAATGATGTATCATAGCCTAGGTTAAGAAGAAAGGAATATGAGAAGCCAATGGTCACTATTCTATGGGCTATATACTTAGACAACCAACTGGGATATTTATCCTGAACCAGGTAATTAAGTAGGCATTTACAAAACTTGATAAGAATAATGCTGAGCCAAAATATCTTAGCTACCATCCTGGCTGAAAAGGAGCATTCCTCAATTTCAAGCATTAACACTGGGTTAGAAACATGTCTAGAAGTCTAAAGTAGCCCTCTTAAAAAAATGGCCTGGAAGTTGTAAAACTTCCACACCACACTGTCATAGTGCTATTATTCCACCTTCAACATCCTGTCGAATTCTGGGGTTTGTAGTTTACTGAGGCCAAAGAGCTCTCTGGCTGAGAATTTGAAATACCCTTCCCTAAACTACAAATTCCAGGATTCCATATGATGTTGAAAGTGGAATAATAACACTATAACAGGGTAGTGAGGAAATGGCCTCAGAGTTAACCCCTTCAATCCAAATGAAAACAGCAAATAGCAATTCAGATACAACTAGTGCATTATAAACCTTGCGAGCAGATGGTATATATTTATTCCCTTTCACTAAACAAAAACAATTTCAAATAGCTGATTGACAGACATGGGCCTTATTGAAAACTGTAGAATTATGAAAAGTCTAAGAAATTTTATGGTGACCCAAGAATACAATCCCAAAGTGCTGGAAACTTCTAACCTGTTCAAAGGGAAATCCATCTGAACTCCATCTATGCTGAAATTTTTTTAAAAAAAACTTAAGATTTTAGATTTAGCTGAATTAATTTTAACCTCATTCTCAGAAAAGTATTTTCAAAATTTTCCTAACAAGTATTACCTATGAGAAAAAAAAATCCCAGGCAATGCTGGGTATATATGCTAGTTAGTCTGTAATTCCTATGGTCATTTGCTTGTCCTTTCTTATAGCTTGGCACTGCTATGGCTTCTTTTGAGCTGTTTAGAACAATGCAGGAGTCATTTATTCAGATAAAAAAGAGACACAAGCAATGGTGTCCACCAATAACTATTAGTTTTAATAAATTCTGCTAGAATATTATAATTTCCAGAAGTCTGTCTATTTTTGAGATGCAAAATTGGGTCACTAAATTTCAGCTGAGGATATTGTTTCCCAGGGAGGTGCCCTTACTAACTTGATTTTAATGGCCTTATTAGAATCAGATTTGTTATCATTGTCTCAGTAAATTACTCTAAAATACCACAGCTGAAATCACATATCCTGGAGTTTGAGAATGGGAACATAGGGCTTCAGGAAACAAACTCCCAGAAACTTTTTGAGTAATTATTGAGTGAGGCATTAAGCAAGAAAGACCATGAATTTTGACTGAATTTTTGGATAATAGAAGGGTCTTATATCTTTTTTTTTCTTTTTTAAGCTGGAAATATGTAGATATAACACCTCTTATACCAGCCTCCCTAATTTGAATACAGGAATCTCTTTGGGCTTTTTTCTTTCGTAGACATTTTTCACCAAACTAAGGGCTACCCTTCAGATTGATAGAACACATTTCACAATTTTGAGAATCAGATTTATGTGTTAGATTTTCTTGAAACAGCTGGATCAAATTGTCATAAGCCTTAATCACAGTTATAGGGATTTTCTCAGACAGTATTTTAGATGTTAGTAAAATTACCACATGTGAAGTCAATTTCCCTTTCACTGATCATTCTAGCTCTAGTTATCATTTGGTTCTTATAATGTGATTATACAATGGGGCTTATGTCTTACTAAAAAAGGACAGGTTGAATTGGACTTGAAGAGATATCAAAATACCAGAGAACAAATGTAAGCATGCCACAGTGTTTGGATAGCACAGCTCAATTAAAAATTTATTTAAGGAAAAAGAGAACTAATGCATAAATTCAGTATGTTATTATGGGAAATGCCATTCCTAATGTTAAATTAGGAAATGTTAATTAGGAAATGCTATTCCTAATGTTAACACAGTTTATTTTCCTTTTTTGGTTCAAGATGGTAAAATCTGCTATTCTGTCCATTTAAACTTTAAAATTTAAGGGAATAGAGTATGGAGATAAATTAGAGTGTAGCTTTCCAAATAATTAGTATAGAGAAATGAACTCCTCAGCTAAAATTTGCTTCTGTTTTAATCAATGGCTAACTTTTCTTCAGAGCAGGAAAATATTCAAAATATAAAGGAAGAGATTTTTGTAAGGTTAAGATTTTCAGAAAGTGGAGATTTCAGGCCTGCAGGAGCAGCCAATGAAACCTTTATTGCATAATCCTTGTACTTTCGTTTTGTTTCACTTTTCTTTCATTCTGCCATAGCAGCCAGAACAGATTAAGTATGAGGAAACTCAGTGGTTCAATATTTTATCAAAGTTAGTCTGAGGTTGAACCATTATCTAAAAGATATACTTAGTTCAAATAGAAAGCAAAAGGAAGGATAAACAGTGTTTTATCTCTCTGTATATGAAGCGTCTCCTCAAGGTCACTGCTTGATGTGTGTTATATCTTGAGTGCTAAGTACCAGCCTGGTATGCCCTAATTCGAGATTTCTCTTCTCACTTAGGCTTTCTTTCTAGGAGTAAAGGAATTGCCATTCCCTTATAGCCCATTGGTCCACTGTTACACTGCCTCAGGCATTTAGCAATATTTGATGCATCAGAGAAAGGTAAAGTACCGCTATGCACCTGAGCAATGATATATTAGGGAAGAAGAGGAGAAGTCCCTTTAATTCCCAGCAATCAATCAGCTGAAACCCTGAGGCATGAAAGGTGCTATTAGCATTGGCAAACTGAAAAATGGCTCATGGGTTCCATGCTGATAAGTACCTAAGGCCTAGGTGAATCCCTGAACTTTTAGCTTCATCTTTGGTCTCTGAGAAAAATAAAAAGTTGGAGAGATTGGCATTTTTCACACCTCTGGCATGAGTTACACAGAATACACAGTGCAGTGAGAAAGTTAGTTTGAGATTGGTCCTAGCCCTCCTGTGAGATTTGGTGAGCAAGTGTATGAAAGAGATGTTTAAACAATGGCAAACATATGAAGCAGTGTTTGACTCTTAGTATTTTCTTTTGCAATCTTACAGCCCACTTCAGCCCATCAGGTTTCTTCTCTAGACAGGGCAGTGACTAGGCCTGGTTGGGGGCAACCAGAAGAAAGTCTTTCTGGCCCAGTAGGAATAGAGAGAAAAAACACTGCCAAACACTGGTAGCTGCTGTAGTAATCTTTGTCTCTGCAGTAATGTCTCACTCAGAACTTGCCTGACTTTCATTGTTCTTAGGGATAATGAAGAAATACACTCCAACTATTGTGAATATCAGCCCCACAAAAAATACTGCTGGCAACAGTTATGGATCTTTCTGTTGTAGATTTTTTTTTTTATTTATAGTGCCCAAGATAGCAAATATTTGCAAAAGACTATAGTTATTGTTTATATATATATCTATATATCCTGCCTCTCCATATGGATCGAGGCAGCGAACAACTTACAAATAGCATGTATTTCTATACATATTTCTATACATGCCCCCAACAAGCTGGGTACTCAGTTTACCGACCTGCGAAAGGATGGAAGGCTGAGTCAAACTTGGAGCCCGGCAGGATCGAACTCACAGCCTTGTGGCTTGCAGTACTGGCATTTAACCACTGCGCCACCAGGGCTCCTTCTAAATTTCAAATTAATTATTGTCCTCTTAAGCATAGGTTAGTGCCACTTAATTTAAGAACAAGTTTGAGGGTTTATATTGTACTTTCTAGTAGGGATAGGCAGATCTGTCAAGCTTCTTTCTATGGCTTTCTTTTTTCCAACCCTAAGGTCCATTCTATGATAATTGCAGAGAGAAGTATGTGTGTATAGAATAGGCCATGGTGGGGCGAGGAATATTTCCTTTTTAATTTATACATCAATCATTGATTAGATTGTGTTTTTTTCACATGTAAGAAAGGTGTGTTTGTGCATTTTTCAAATGTGTTCATGCTGTTGTACATTTTCTTTGAAAAATTGAGAAGAAGCCCAGCAATGTATTAGTTTTGGCCACAAATTTCCATGGATCTGTGTTTGAGCCAAAAGGTGTGAATTGGGTAAATCCATTAAAAAAAATCCTTGATCGTGTGAATTTCTCAGGCATCCTTCTTTTCATTTATTGAAAACAGTTCACACAAATTATCTCAGTAATCCTTAGAGCACTCTTATATAACCAATATTGCTTCTCACCTTGAAATGAAAAGGCAAACATATGGTCAACTGTGTGAACAGAATTCAATTTTCATAGACAATAGAAATAGGTATACTGTGCTGACACTTTAAGTTTCAAATTATTTTGATATGCTGCCTAATCACTTAATCCTAGGATTTTGCTGCTTTAGCAAATAAGAATGAAGAATATCAATTGGTGGTGTGCTGACATAGGTTACTACCCCCCCCCCAACACACACACCTTTGGCTGCATCAGGAATATGGAAAATAACCTGGATCTAAAGATATGCTAATCTAATGGCAAGTATATTAAGTCTCAGATCCCTATCGCTTCTGTATCAATTTGTGCCCTCCAAAATATTCTCTGGAGCATGGAGATCCCTTTCTAGATAGCGTGGCTTGGGTTGCAGAACCTGGTCCTGAACGTTAGATAGAAATGTAAAGGATATCCACCACTATTTTCATTCTTGACAGCAAACAGTGTTTCAGCGCATCAAGACATCCTATCAAAAACAAATGAACAAACACCTATATGTGATTTTTTTTTACAACTGTTTTGAAGGTTTTTCTTTTTTTTTTCTTTTAGCAATCATCACAAACAAACAAAAATGTCAGTACTTTTGTTCCATTTTATTTTGACATTATTTTTGGAGGAAAAAAGTTTTGTTGCAAAAACATAGGTGTTTATTTCAATTTCATTTGTCATATTTTCCAAAGGTTTTATTTCATGCAAAATATAACTTCTGCAGAAAAACATTGTCAGATTTTTTTGAGCAACTTTTTTTGCCAGCACCTCCAATCATTAAATAATACACAAAAACTTTCATAATGCTACCCAGCATTTTTGCATGAGAGCACAAAATAAGGATTTCCATCCTTATAAGACTACTTTTGTTTGCCTTTCCTCCTTTTCTTTCAGTGCGGTAGGACAAAGGTACCCATTTCTACAGGATTAAGTAGACTAAGGTATCATTCATTCCATCACCATGGTTAACTGAAGAATAAGTGAGAGGAAGAAAATGGTGGCAGGAAATGAAGACAGAATAGTGGATCAAGTCAAAATCCATCTCCACTGAGAAGAGTCAATAGAAAGTGATAGATGGAGACAGAGGGCGGAGAAGAGAAGAAAGGAGAGAAAGCAGTGTGCTAGTGAACAATCAGTTATGATGGGGCATGTTTAGCAGGCAGAAACTTGCTTTATTAATGTATGAATGTTTCTGCTAAGCTACTTTAAGTAAATACAACACTTCTTTCAAATATTTGTTACAGTTCTTGTCTAGCTGAATTCAAGTATAACATATATCACACTGCATGTTGTGGTTTATACATCCAAGCATATCTGAGGTAAATCCTGTTCGCTAGTTCAGTACTTTGTTGTTCCTTGTTTGCCTTTGATGCTGGGTAGGTGAATGTTCAACATTTTATCTTGGGCAAGCAAAGTCAATCTGGATCTGATAGAAAGATCACTAGACACTTAGCTGCTCTGGTTTATTCTGTGACTCATGGTCTCCAGTAGAATCCCAGAAACATTGGTACTATGAATGAAAATATTCTCCATAGTTTCACTTTTTATTATATTCTGATTAGCTGACACACACCTAAATACTAAGACATATATACCTGAGAATGTATTAAATATAATTCTTGCCATTTTACAACTGCCAGTCATGTTACAAAGATTAACAACTGAAAGCTTACAGTGTCATTGCAAGGTAAGCAAGCATTGAATCACATTCAGTGACAGATTCAGACAAATTGCTCAAGTATGCCTGACAGGGAACTGCTGCATTATGAGATTGGGCAAATATAGCAAGGTCGACCAAAAATAAAGGAAAATATAATAGCTGTGGTATTACATCGGTATATTTAAATGGCAGCATTTTTGACCGCTTCAAAAAATGACTATCGACAGTTGCCTAAGAGCATAGCCATCCCTGAAATTTTGCTGCCTGGAACATTTAGAAGCTGATTGGACTGCCAGTGTAACCTTGCTTCAATACCAGAAATGGGACAGTAACCTCCATTACAGCTGCAGAAAGGCAGAGCCATATAGGGTATGTTCACCATCTCACCATCTTTCTCTCAACACTCTGCCTGGAATCTGCTGCTCACTTTTTCTTTTCTTTTTTTACAAAAATGGTGTTGAAATACAATGATAGCTTCTACATGTTGCCTTACCTGAGCAAATGAATGTCTGCATGCATACAATGCCTGCTGGCTTTTGCATCCTCAGTTTATGGCCTCTCTGTTTGACCACTCAGTAGGGACTTTCATAGTGGCAATATCTCTGATGCCTTAGGAAAAGAAGGCTACACAAGCTGTCCACACCAGGAAAGCAACAAACATCACAACAGTCAGTGTACTAGCTCAGGAGGTTGGAAAGAACTGGAGAAAACTACTCCCAAAAAATTGTTGGAAGGAAACAGCAGCATGTCCTCAACACCCTATTTTTGGAACTAGAGTGTGTAGTGGCTTCTTGACTCCAGGTATTCCTGGGATGAGGTGGATTGTTTAGATCTGTTTTGGTCTGGTTGCTGGACAATCTATGCTGGAAAAGGGACAGGGAAGTGTGTGCCTGTTGGTTCTGCTGGATCTCTTGGTAGCGGCTTTTGTGCTATCAACCATGGTATCCATCTGGGTCTTCTCACTGGGATGGGGCTTGTAGGTACTATTCTAGAGTGGTTCAGGTCCTTCCCGTAGGGGCAGTTCAGAAAGTACTGCTGGGGGACTGTTATTCAATCCTCTGTTCATTGGACTGTGGACTCCTTCAGGGCTCAATTTTGTTGTCCACTCTTTTTAACATATGCTGGAAGAGATCATCCAAAGTTTTGGATGTGGTTCACAAATATGCTGATGACACCCATCTCTATCTCCCCTTTCCATCTGATTCCAAGAAAGCTACCTCAGTATTGAACCAGAGTCTGTTATCAGTAACAGACTGCATGAGAGCAAAGAAAGGAATTGAAACTTAATGCAGACAAAACAGAGGTGTTCCTGGTCAGTAAAAAGACAGATCAGGGAATAAGAATTCAGCCTGTGCTGGACAGAATTACACACTTCCTTACTGATGGAATAGAATTTGTCAAATTCCCTACTGGGATTTAATTGAAGTTCCTGAAGCTATTAGAAACTTGGCCAGGAAGAAAAACTGACACATCAAAAGTTTCTGGCACAAAATAAATAACACGGTTTTTGAGAACTGTGTAAAAATTTGAGAAACTGTGTAGCTTTGCAACCAAAACTTGCACTTATAGCCTTTTACTCTATGCACAGAAAAGTGCACACCGTCTCAAGAGGGATGAGGAAATACTACATTATCCACTTATATTGTTGTTCACTATATACATGTGCTCTCTCTCTCTAATCTGTCTGCAGAAAATGCAAAATGAAATAGCTCACAGTATATCTAATAACAATAATACAGTGAAGTGTCTGATGTTGTAGCTGCAACCTTTACTGGTTTAAAAGTTGCACAACCCAAATGTTACACATGTTACATGTTGCTGTTTTTCTTATGTAAAAATGCACCTGTGGCTACTTGAAAGCAGTATGGGATTGGATGTGAGCAAACAAACTAAAGCTTAATCTTGACAAGACAGGGGTGTTCTTGGTCAGTTGAAAGATAGATCTGAGAATAGGTTAGATGGGATAACACTCCCCTTGAAAATATAGGTTCTCTAGTATTAAGTTCTCAGTCAGGAAGCCCAGGTTTTGGCAGTGACCAGGAGTGTTTTTACATAGTTAGAGCTAGTGCTCTACTGCACCTTTTCCTGGAGAAGTCAGATCTGGCCACCACAACACATGCTATGTTTAGATCCCATTTGGGTTACTGTAATGTGCTCTGAAATGTGCTTTGAAAATGTCTGTTTGGTCCAAAGAACCATAGCCAGGTTGTTGGTGTCTTTAGGTCCTTGTATTTCTATTTTATTCACATTTTTGTATATTTTTTAGTCTGTATTGTTTTTAAATACATTGTTCACCCCCTTGAGTCCTGCTATTGAAAGGAAGTCCTGCTATTGAATCCTGCTATTGGAAGGAAGGCACACAGCTTACTCTGCTTAATAGTAGGACTGGCCCTGCAAGAAATTCAGATACAGCAGCCATGTCTTACAGATAACAAGAGGTCTTACATATCCTATAGATAAGTGTAGGAATAGATTTGCTACCATACAATATTGTCTATAAATGCAATACTACATTTTTCAATCTTAAATCTTAGTCAATCAGTCATTATATAGGGGATAAAGTAAAAAACTTGATAAAGCTTTCCCTGATGCTCAGTTTTCAGTGGCAGCTGATAGGATAAAAACGAGAGAAGTAAAAGACTGCCATCAATATTTAGTGAGGCCTTTTAATTTTCACTAGTTTGTATCATGTGGCAGCAACAGCAGCAGTGAGGGGTTATTATTAGAGTACCATTCATGAGTTGGTTCTTTATAGCTAGAAGCATATAATATAAAAATGGAGGGTATCTCCTGTGGGGAGACATGGGAGATGACTTTTACTTTTGTGACTCTTGTAAATGGGGCTACCAGAACTAGAAGCAGGACCCTGCTGCAAGTCATTGGTCATTTCTGCACGACACTGTTATAGTGCTATTATTCCACTTTCAACATCCTGTGGAATCCTGGGATTTGTAGTTTAGGGAGAGGCATTTAGAATTCTCTGCCAGAGAGCTCTGTGGCCACAGTAAACTACAAACCCAGAATTCCACAGGATGTTGAAAGTAGAATAATAGCACTATAATAGTGTAATGCAGAAATAGTCCTCTCCCTCAATGGTGGGAGAAGGGTGGAAACATCCTCTTCCTTGTGCCCAAATGGAAGCTGAATAGACCTCTTTTACCCAATCCAGCAGCTGGCTCAAAGACTTGGCTGAGAGATTGCACCAGACTATAAGTGGTTATGCAGATTTAACTAAGCAGGTAGAACGAAGTAGCTGATCTAGGATTCTGGTGATAGCTGTTTATTAAAGCCGTTGGGACTTAATTGATTTATTCCCAAATGCACAAGGTTTCTCTCTCTCTCTCTTTTTTTTTAAAAAAAACTTTTTAAATTGTTTAACATATTCTCAGTCTTTTTATTTTAAAAAAATGTTAAATTGTTTTTAGCTGTTTAACTGATTTTAACATATGGCACCCTTAGAACCTAGGATAAAGGACAGGAAATAAATAAATAAATAGCTTGTGCCATCAATCCATGTTAAAAGTATTTAGCCCTAGGTCAACATTCAACAATCATGGCTTCATAACATGCTCTATCCCAGTGCACCACTGTCCCTCTATCGGAGTTGGGGTTTTGTATATTTCTGGAAATGAAAGGAACAAATTTTACTTTATAGAGTAGAACTTTGTTGGAAACACCAAGGAATCATCTAGCCAACATCAGCTTAATGGGTAATCTCAATATTTTGGGCCAGAATCCACTATGAATGTATAACTACCATGGGTACATAGCTACACAGTGCCACTGAGCCAACCCTCCAATCCCCACCGAATGGGCAGTAGCCACTGTGATTGACAGGAATCTGTTCCCCTGTCAATTGGAAAGCAGCTGACTGACAGTCCCACACCATCCCATAAACAATCTCCAGTGAAACAAGCAGAAACAATGTCCCCGTCATTGTTTGTATTGGAGTCCCCTTGCACTGGAGATTGTCTGTGTGGTGGTGAGGACCATCAGCCAGCTGCTTCCTAATCAGGAGGGGAGCAGACCCCATTGATTGCAGTTTCTACTCATCTGAAAGTAAAAACTGGGGAACTTTCATGGTCCCTATGTATCCACTTAAACTAGGGAATACCTAGAGATTATGAATATAAAACAGTAATGAAGTGTATCTCTAGGTTACACCATTCACAACTGAATTAGTGGATTTTTGGCTATCTTCCTGGTCACTTCTGAAGTATGATGAAATTTTGGCTTTTTATGTATGTCTTTAAAATGTGTTCTGGCTCAGTTTTGACTAAACTGAGAAGACCCACACTTCTCTCTAAATTCTATTTTTCTAGGAAGTGTTGGTTATCCTTTGTTCATGTTAAAGACAACTGTATCCTCTTTTGGCCTGTATCTTTCAAGGAATGACCAAATCCCATGTTAAGAGTTTCTCTGGTTGTTGCTTACCTTCTACTGTAGATGGCATTGTTGATCTTTTCTTAAACAATAAAATGTTTCCAATCTAATATCAGTACCACACCAGTAATACAAAGAGACATATAGGCACACCCACACAAAATAGTACCGGGCAGATGAAAATAAGAGCCAAATTATTTATTTATTTATTTATTTATTTATTTATTTAAAAAAATATTTAGCCTGGGAGAGAGAAAAAAAATGATCATGGGTAGAAGACAGTGCAGTTTTCATAAAGTTTAATTCAAAGTAATTGAAGTGTGTGTGTAAAAATAATCTCTCCTAAGGTTTGCTGAAGTGTTAGAAAGTTTTTGACATATTTGAACTGAAGTACCATTTGAATTTCAGAGTGGGACCGGGAGACAAATTTTAGTGGAAAGTACTGAAGTTCATTTAAGTCCAAACTCCTGCCTTTCAATCAATTCAAAATGATGATGATGATGATGATGATGATGATGATGATGATGATGATGATTAGAAAGAAAATTATGAATAGGGTAAAAATTTATATTCACGTGAGACTGCTCCATTCAGTTCAGTGGGACATATCTCTGTGTAAACATGCATAGCATTGTATAGACACTGTAGCTTTCAAAGTATTTAGCATACCTAATTCACAATAATCATAACTGTGAAGTAATAATTGTGAGTAATTAGTGTATTACCACCATCTGTCACCTTTAGCATGCCTAGAAAATTAATCTTTCTATAATGGTTCTGAGATATTACACAGTAAATACTAGAAATGGTTTTTTAAAAAAATCCATTCTGTTTTGCTAATTAATCTTCAATGTAATCAAGGAAGAGTCATTATGTTGTGCTTACTGCTACTGAAATTTCAAATAATATCCTTATGTCTGCATTGAAAAGACAGGAATTTGGGAGGCATGACACATTTATTTCAAACATAAGAAGCGGGGGAGAGTCCTGTTCCCCTTTTATGACTAGCCAATTTATTATGGACTGGAATCCATGAAAGCTGGTAAAACTGGCCAGTCTTAAAGGTAAAACAAGACTCCATTTTTCCACTTCTTCTCTTTTTTTAAAATCTTGAAATAAACTAATGTGGCTATCTGTTTGACTATTTCAAGAGTTTCATGAAAACTTTTGCAAACCACTGCTCCTCTCCTCAAGTTACTCTATACAAAGAAATGTATGCACCACTGCTCAGGCAATAATGTTCATATTAAGGCACATGTGGCATGTAGCCATACTAACCATGGGCTTAAAAGGAACCAGTCTAGCCAAAAGCATCACATTATATAGCCCTAACTATTCACTGCTATAAATTAGAATGCAGAAACTGAAGGCACTAAAGAAAATATGTCCTCTTGTGAGAACCAGGTGGCAGTTTACAGTTTACAGATCATGCATATGAGGAGCGAAGAGGAGGTTCATTGTGAACCTCCCAAGTCTCCCAAATAGCCCTGTTGTAAATAAATAGTTGGCCAGGAGTGCAAATTTCTGTTTAGAATGGAGTTGCTAGACCTGAAATGTGTATCTGATTTTAAAGCCATTTATATTAGGAAATGAAAAATCCCTCTCATTACTTATTACCCACTCAGTTCTGCTTTGCTTAGATCTCACCTGGAATATTGTGTCCAGTTCTGGGCAACACAATTCAAGAAGGATATTGACAAGCTGGAATGTGTCCAGAGGAGGACAACCAAAATGGTGAGGGGTCTAGAAACCATGCCATATAAGCAGCAGCTTCGGAAGCTAGGCATATTTAACCTGATGAAAAGAGGGTTAAGAGGTGACATGATAGGCATGTTTAAATATCTGAAGAGGAGTTATATTGAAGATGGAGAAAGCTTGGTTTCTGCTACTCAGAGACTATGACACAGAGCAATGGATTAAAACTACAGGAAAAGAGATTTCACCTAAACGTCAGGAAGAACGTCCTGATGATAAAAGCCATTTGACAATGTAATATGCTGCCTCAGAATGTGGTGGAGTCACCTTCTTTGAAGATTTTTAAACGAGGCTGGATGGCCATTTGTTGTGGGTACTTTGAGTGTGTGTTCTTGCATGGCAGGAGGTTGGACTTGACAGTCATTGTGGTCTCTTCCAAAGCAGGGGATCTGTTAGGGTTCATGGAATTCATTATGCACCCTGAGGGACAAAACGAAAAAGTATCTATTGACCATATATGCCATAGGTCAAGAGTTGTCCATTTGCTTCAAATAAGATGGCTTCCAAGACAGCTGATGTTCTTAGCAGCCATAATCTTTGTGATGCTAAGCTAAAAATATAACTTTAAAAGCAGAAAGGGGGAAGAAAAATCAATACACAGTAAATTGAAAAGACAAAAAGAATACTGGGACAAATTCCAGCCTGTCTTCAAAAAGTAATTTGAGACACTAGATGGAAGAAAATTCCTAAGAAGGTCCAGTTGAATAAAAGTAGAAAAAGAACATGTTACTTATAGGCAAGACAATATGGGGCCCAGTCCATCTTTCATCAGGGTTTTCTGTGTATGACTAGTTACCCAAGATGACAAACCATAAGAAGTGCATCCATTGAACTCAAATTTTTGATGCCTAGCTGCATGCAGATGTGCATCAAGGGCATAAATGGACTTAGCTTGCTCAATTGAAGAGCATGTCATTGAGGAGGAGGAAGAATCTTGAACTGTGACTCTGATACAGTTGTACACTGGTCTAGTTCAGATTTTATAGGAAATATTGAATTCTGTACAGTTATCCAATATAGTCTTCACAGTGGCGGAGCTTGGGGTATGTGGAGCGGGGCAGGAGCGGGCAGTTCTACAGCATGAGGGGTGTGGCCACTGTGCAGGGGTGTGGCTGTGGTATGTGGGGGCATGTCCAGGGTGCACGGAGGCATGACAAGGGCATGGCCAGGGTGTGGCCAAGGTGTATGGAGGCATGCCCAGGGTGTGCGGGGCATGGCTACAGGCTGAGATGCCCCAGAAACATTGCCACCCGAGGTGAATTGCCCTCCCCACATTCCTACGCAACTGAGTCTTCAGGAGTACATATGCTTAAGTATGTATGCTTCCTTTTCCAACACAATAAATGAGATTTAAAAAAAAAAAAGAATAAATTATTCCCACTTCACTATAACATCTAAAATTAGATTATGGTTTGTTTAAATTAAATTTTGAGAACCATAGTTTTATTCTAGCTAGCACTAGCAAACCATATCTTGAAGATATCCTCTCTATATTTTATCTTTTGTGAAACATTTGATATCTGTAGTCCACATACAACATTCATATTTTGATTTAATAATTTGCTGTTGATTTGATGATTTGATAATGAAATCACTGATATCTGAAAATACTGAAAATATTGTCAGTCAAGAGTAATTAATATTTGATATACTTGCATATTTTATTTTGAGCATTCTCTTCTTTTTAGTTGATATTTCTTTATTACTTCCACTATCACATTTTAGAACTTTACAGCTGACAAACAGCCGTAGTTAACTTTTTAATTATCTTTGGCAATTGGAACAAATAGCATTTTGTATCTGATAGCATTTGTTAGGTAGTATGCAATATGTGTAGCTGATGACAATTTAGAATGTTTGCTCTTAATACTTGACAGGTTCTACTCCAAGAAAGGCTTACAGATGAAACCTTTTTAAATCTTTGCTCTTTTCATGCATTCCTGCAAGAGTGATTTTTTTTCCCAAAAGTTTCTTTCCACTGATTGAGATACTGTGAAAGTTTGTGTATTTTGAACAATTTTTCCTCACTTTTACTTTTTCTGAGAATAATTCATTTGCACAAAGCCATTCTTTCCAGTTTTAAAAAAATGTGTAAAGAGTGCAAAAGATCTCACTTTCCCTTTAAAAACATTTTTGTGGAAGGACAGATTTCTGGACCAAAAAAAAATGCTATCGCACCTACCGGTTGCCAGTGCTTCTTACGTAATCACATGGCAAAAAATAGCAAGGAGATAATGATGATGATTTAGTTCTATAACATACCATAGACAAAAACCTGTTGGCACCTTACAAATGTGAAATTACCTTTATGGAAACATTTTTATCCATTGTGCAAAATCCACATTCACTTTGAGATAATGGAAGCAGAGTTACATGTGCAGTGCCTTTACACCTGTGCTTCAGGTCATACATACAGATGATGCTTTTTAAAAAAATGACAGCTCTCCACCCAAAGTGGCTCACAATCTAAAATGTAAGCCCAAAATGTGGGTGACTCAGAGATCCACTTGTGGTGCCAGTGCCTCTGTGCTTCTGTGAAAAAGTGAGGAATTATTAGTTCAAAGAGAGGCCTGTGATGGGGGGTGGATGGGTAACCTTATAGGATTTTTCACTTATGCATACTGGCACTAATGTGGGGACACCAGTTGGAGACCGAAAGTATGTTTTATTGGGAATTATGACAATTACACGCTAGATCCAAGCAGTCCCACAACCACAAAAGGCTAATCAAAGGAAAGAAAGGAAAAATGGTAGGGAGAAATTAGGGCTAAGTCAATCATATTTACCTATCCTGCAGAGAAGAAACAAAGTGATGTGGCTCAGACTAATGGTCCAAGGGTAGCACAAGAATGGGAATCTGAGTGGCAGAGTGATGACATATGTTCAATGTACTACAAATTGTCTGGTTCAGAGTCAGGGTTTAAATACCCTTTTTCCCTGAGGGGGAAGGTGTTAATGGCTCTCTGGCAGACCAAACAGTTGAGTCCAGAATGGGCTAATGGCTTTAACATTAGGTGACAAAGCACTGATGGGAATTCTGATAGCTCTTTAATGGGTAGGCAGGTGAAGAAACAAAGAATTTCAGCAGGAAGAGGGACTGGGTTTAAGACAATCAGTTTCTCTGTTTAGACAGTTTCAGGTGCTATTGTTTCTGAAGGTTGAGTCATTGATGGGTTAGCACAAGCTCATTAACACCAGACCTTCCTGACTGATCCCTTGACTGTGACCTGACCATGCCCCATTTTCCCATCAGACTTACTTTTGCACATGTTCAGCCAATCCACTTTGCTAGCGTGGCTTTTCAGCCATAATAGTGTTTAATTATAGCTTAAGCCAATGAAATAATGTTCATTTCCAATCATATCTTAGAGTAGGGTTGCATGACATGATAACAGATGCATGTAAATGAGACTTTGGGAAGCACAGCAAAAGAAAGTGAAAAGCAGGAGATAGAATGGTTGGTATTATTTCAGGGCACTGTGCTTGCATAAGAATAGTTATGTTGATGGTTGCTCATTCTCAGGGGTTGTATACATGTGGTTTCTAATGCAGCCAATATTTCCTCAAGCATGCACATGGCCCTCTTTCACAGTCTTGACTTCTTGAATAGAGGGCTGCTTATTCCTGTTGTGCAACAGGAGATCCCAAGGCTGTGACATCCATTGTTCAACCAACTGCACAATTGTGCAAGCCAGTATAAATTTATTGGCTTATATTTATCCTACACTGAAAGTTGGCCCAGATGTAAGTGTTTATTTATGAATACTTCAATTAAGTTGCAGTAACAAAAATAGTTTTATTACTGTAACCTCAAAATTAGAGATGGACAAACCCACCACTTTTACTTTCTCACATTTGATTACAATTTTTTAACAAATCTGAGGATCATTCCAACAAATTTATAAAGTAACTTGTGGATTTTGAAACACTCTAATGAAAACAAACAAACAAAATTCTCAACAAACTCCGCTGGAAAATATGAATGTGTGAATGGTGGTCATTAGACTCAGATAATCTGAGAAAGATCACAATAGTTCCTGTGACATAAAATAATTTTTTATGTATAGAATGTATGTAGAATGCATTTTATGCATATTTACTCTATTAAGTTGAATGAGATTTAATTGTGAAGTATATATTTCATATTGGTCTATTGTTTTTGCAGGCCAAAATACTCTAAAGATACCAGATCACATCTGATTGTGGAAGTTAAGGAGGGTCAGACCTGATTAGCAGCTGGATGAGAGAGTGCCAAAAAATGTCATATGTGGTATGCTATATTTCAGAGGAAGGAACTGGCAAAACACTTCTGAATATGTTTTGCCCAAGAAAACTCTGAAATTCACAGGGTCACCATAAGTCAATAAGTGCCTTGAGAGAACACACACATACACACATGCACATGTACACTATTATTTTCACTTAGGGAGGCTGAAAGTTTCATTAAAGTTGTAAAAGAGATACTCTTCAAATTCAACAATTACACGTTTAGAATTTGTGAGTGAATAAATAAACACACCAGAAAACACACCAATCCACCAAAATACAGTTAACTGCAAATAAAGAAAATTAATAGCAAAGATATGGTGTTAGAAACAATTTTACTATAAGAAATATGTAGGTGAGAATTCATATAAAATTATCCTATGTATGTATTTCATTTCACAAAAGTGGTTGAAAGAGAATTGCATATTTACTATCTCTTTGTCTACCAAAGCCATTAGAAAAATATATGAGGACAATGTCAATGTTCAAAGTTAAAATCTTATGGTAGACTTCATCAGTGCTTCTAAATAGTTTGCATACTTCTCAAAACAAGCACTGCTCTTGCTCTTCTGATGCTTCACACAGTGACATGTGGCATTTAATAAGCTGACTTTGGCTCCACATTTCAAATGTTCAGCAAGCCATGACAATATTGGTGCACGAAGCTGAAATTTTAAACACATCTGGTGTCACCTGCTCACTGGTCAGAGGCGTCTAGGCCTAAGTAGATTTGACAGTAGGACAGGTCCTTTCTAGTGGTTTAGCTGTTCCCTGGTTCTTTTCTTGCTTTGTTTGAGTATCTTTTTAAATTAAATGGGTGTGCAAAGGCTGACCCTTGCCCAGCAAAGGGCAACAATGCTGCACATTCAGTAATTGTCTTTTCATTCAAGGTTATACACTGACTTTGTAGAATTGCTGAAGCACATTCTGCAAAGTAAACAAATATAATCCTTGGATCTTACGTTGGAGAAATAATACAGGCACGATGGAATATTTGTCTACAAAGCACTATTGCATGAGACAATTGCTAGGGTGTTACTTAAACATCACTCCAAACAGAGAGTGCATATCTCAAAAATGGCATTGATTTGCACATATTTTCATGTGCTAAATTATAGATTTAAAAAATTAGAAATAAATACTGTAATTAAAATAACAATACAATAATACTCTAACCAGGTTATCTGTGTGCTTATCAGGGTGTAAATTCTTGATGGGCAACTTTAAGCCCTCTAAAATAGAGAAACCTACCATGGCACTACCTTTCTGTGGTGATGGGATTGCATGCTCCTTTGAAGCAAAAGACTACGCTGACGGTAGCAGTGCTGCTAGTAGGATCTCCCATGTCAGATAGGCTTTTGCTGAGGAGCCAGGCTAAGTGTATCAAACAGCTACTGGGCAGCAGCAGTAGTAGGGGTAGGAGTGACACTGGCAGATGATCTCTCAGAGACAGCTATGGTGGCACCATAGTTAAAACTTGTTGGTGCTGCACAGAATGAAGCACAGTAAACCCCTTTGAAAGCAGTCAAAGGATCTGTAAGGACCCACTATGAAAGTCCCTGATATTGGTATGGTTTGGATGGGCACCATACCTAATTGGCATCATTTTGGATTGACAACTGTATTAATTCACTCTGATATCAAAATCAAGCCTGAGAGGTGACCGAGAGGTCAAATCGAGCTAGGGAAGAAACCTGACTGTAAACAAAAGAGGAAGGTCAACCTAAACACCCTCCAGGTAGGACTAAGTTGTTTGTCAGGCAAATAAGCACCATTCCTATGGATAATAGGCTTAAGTAGAAGCTGGAATTTCCTGGAGAATGCAATTATGAAAAGCTCACCAGGACACTGATTGACAGATACCCATCCCCTGTGCACCTGGGGTTCTTCCTCTTACCTCATAGCACCCATAATAGACAGGATGACCAGTGCAATCTCTCAAAGGTCTAACTGTCACTCTGTCTGTCTGGTTCCTTAGGTTCTACCTAAGCAAACCACATTTCTACTTTTCAGTACTCTTCTGGACTGATAATTATAAACTCATCAAAGACCCTCAGCCTCTCTATCCATATTTTTTCCTCCCTTTCTCCTTCAGTTAGATCTTGTGTGAATGTATTTTGTGTGCATGCATGAGTGAATTCCCCCCAATAAAAACACATGTTTAAGCTTACTTTTGAATCTCTGGCTGTTCTTTCTTGCATGAGCTCATAAACATTGGTAGAAGAGGTGTTGTTAAGTTACCCCACTCTTGCAAGCCTCCTCCTTGAGCTAATTCATTCTCCACTTCTGCAAGGAGGTATTGACATCACAGGATGGCCCTTGTGGTACCTATGTTTTGAGGTAACAAATATAATGCTAAGTCTGACCAGGAAATCCTATCGATATAACCATAATCCAAGTTTACATCCCAACTATAGAGGCAGAAGATGAAATTGAAAGATTCTATGTTGGAGTCCTGGAGGAAATTGATCACACAGAAATACATGACTGCTTAGAATCATAGATGGTTGGAATGCAAAGTAGCAAACAGAGCAGAATTATAGATTGCAGGAAATTTAGCCCTAAGATGAAATATAAATGAACCAGGAGAGTGACTGAATAAATTTTGTGAGGACAACAGTATGTATGTATGTATGTATGTATGTATGTATGTATGTATTTATTTATTTATTTATTTATTTATTTTATATCACAACCACATCTTTCACTCAATCAAAGAAGTAACTGTATAGATTTGAAATGGCTTTGCACTTTTGAGCTTAATTTGACAGGGAGCACGAAGAACAGTGGACTGAAGCCATGGACATTGTCAGGGAGGAAAGCAAAAAGATACTATCTACAGCCAAAAAGAAAGAGAAGCCTCAATGGATGACAGATGAAACTCTTCAAGTGCTTAAAGGCAGATTCTGCTTCAGCCAGGTGGGAAAGAGAGTGACAGTATGGGGCTTTTGGCAATCAGAGGAGAAAGAGGAGGATTGAAGACTGACGTTGATGGGAAGGGGTTTAAAGTCTGGCTGAAGCATCACTGTGGCAAGCGGAAAAGGGAGTGACAGGATGGGGCTTTGATTTTCTAGTTATTGAAACTTAACCCCCTCCTACACCCCATAACTACCTCCTTTTTGTGTGTTAAAGTTGGCTCCCAGACTTGATACTTAACCTGAGACTTGAATTATCTTGCAAGGACTTCAGACTCAGCTTGAGACTTTAAGGTAGGAATCTGATACTTGGCTTGAGACTTGGAGTACAAGCCTTAAATGCAACACTATATACTCATAGAGCTGTATCAAGCTACAGAGAAAGGATCTACTCTAGTTCTATGTAAAATCTATCAAGAAATACAGAAAACAAAAGAATCCCCATAGATGAAAACACTCAATATAACTCTGGAAGGTCCCAGGCTGCACTACAAAATGAAGAGGCAGGGCTCTCGCATGAGCAGAAAGCTCATGCGGAGCCAAAGAAGCAAGGAAGCGAGAGCCTCTCTCCAGAGGCTGCTCGCTTGAGCGCCACACCCCAGTGACAAAAATGGGTGAGTTGCGGAAAGGTCTTAAGATTTCTGCCATACATGCATTTTTTTTTTTAAAAAAAAAATAATCCTCACATCCCACAAAGTGTCCAGGACCATTTTAAGTTCAGGAAAGTGTTACCCTGACTTCTGGGGGTCCCTTGGGGGACATCTTGATTCTCACCAAAAATGCAAAGAGTGGGGTAATTAGCAGAGCACTGGCTGTATCAAAACAGGGTAACCCAGCAGAATATTTTATCCAATTTTTACAGGATCAAACCAAGCGAAAAGCCAGACAATCATACCAATAACTGGATTTTATTAATAAATGTGTTCTCACACACCAACACACTCACTTACTCATGTACATAAGGCCTACTGAGAAAGGAAAGAGGTGAAAATTGGTAGGGGATTCAGCAGAGAGGGCGTAAAGGCCATGAAACTGCACCTATCCTGAAGTCTTCAGTCCAGGAAGCAGTGAGAAGAATGGACCTCAGCGAAGAGAAGCGGCTGAGGGGATCACTCAACTAACAGAGTGCTGGCCTGCTAGCATGGAGGGGAGTTCTTTGAAGAGACCCTCAAGAACTGGGATTCCTTATAGGGCAGAACGTACCTCAAGGGCAGGCCCTCTCCTGAGAAAAACAATGGCTAAAACAGAGGGAGAAACACTGCACAGCAGCAACTTGGTAGTTTGCATGCTTAGTTTATGCAGATAGACCTCACAGTGTAGGGTTTACTAACGTCAGAGTTGCTCAATCTGGGGAAAACCCAATAATCTCCTCAAGTTGGCTATTTTTGGCCAGGGACCCTTTGTCTGTGTGAATGTGTTTAGTATGAGGTCTCCTAGGGGAATGTGACTGGGGATATTCCTGGCCTGACCTAGTTTCAGTCGTTCTACCTCTTTGTCATATACCCACTTGGGCAACCTCTTTGGCATGGTGGGCATCTTTGATATCAGAGTTATATTCCCTGGGATGGGGTCTGTCATCGGGGTAACAATTGGCTTTTTAAAAAAACAAAAAGTCTATCCAAAATCAACTTCTCTTTCACTCATTTTAAGGCCTCTCCACGGCCTAAAACGAAGCCCCAAAAACTGGCAAAATGACAAATATATATGCACGCGTGTGCATGTGTGTGTAGAATGTGGATTCTGAGAGACCATGGGGTTGAAATTGTCTTATGAGATATTTGCAGGCTGTATGTCACATATTCCCTACCCAGGCTCTAAGACTAAGGTCCTTTCTGCACCATACCTTTTTCCAGTGCTGGGGTGCGGGGATTGTGTGAGAGGCTCTTGAGAGGCTCTCCCGTCCGAGGTCCTACGGCTCTGCACGAGCTACCTGCTCACGCGAGAGCCCTTCCTCTTCCTTCCTCAGTGCAGTCTGGGACCTTCCCAGGCTACGCTGGGACAGGAAGTGTGACCGGGGTGGCTCTGAAGGCTCCACATGCCAAGTAAGTGCGTGTGGGGCCCAGAAGCAATGCACAATTGCACACCATTTTTGGCTTCTAGCCAAAAATGAAAACATGTGCGATCAGCGCCTGCCCTGGAGCCATAGTGGTAAATGCATCACCTGATTGTGAGTGAGTCAAGTGGATCACTCCTCACAATCGCGTGATGCTCCAGGTGCCCTTTCGCATGGAAAATGTGGTGTGGAAAGGACCTAAGTGTTAGTCAGTATGAGATTATTTGTATTTGTGGAAAGACACCAGTGAAAATTCATCTTTAACTTTAAATCAGGCCTAGACAGGGCTGTCTATTAAATAAAGGACAGTTCACTTAGAAGATTGCTCTCTGTAAAGTAGACCATGTAGCCACTTTGCAAATTATGTTGTTCGTTTGTTTTTATCACATAAATATTCAACACCCACTATCAGGAGACAGAGGAATTTACAGTGGTTAGGATCAGGGGTAGGAGACTGATTTTCCCTTCCATCACTTGAAAAAAAAAATCAAATCTTACAGTAAAATGGAACCAGGGTTTACTGGGTTGACATTCTGGGATGTTTCCATTAGTATTGATGATATCCTTTATGCTTTGCTGTTTCTTCTGAACTTACTTGCACAACACTTTGATGAAGGGGATCTGAATATCAATATATTGTGGCTGACTATCTCTGTTAGTATGTAAAGTATTTTTTGTTTAATTTCTTTTGAACCACAATTAAGATACATTAGTGTGATGAAGATGCTAGGCAGATGTGGTAGGTAAGCAGCCAATCATGGCTTGAAGTAGTTGTGAAGGGGAGGGGACTGCAGGGAAATTTAATGTATCCAAAAGCAGATGCTTGCCTCAGAGGAGATGTAGAGAGAAAGTCAGTCTGGAGGAGACAGGGTGTAGCAAGGTGGGAAGAGACAGAGTGTGTGAGATTCTGAAAGAAACAGGATTGTGAATTGGAACAGGAAGGGAGAACTACCTATGATTTTAGATATAACAGATTGTTATATTTGTTTCTACTGTGTTCAACAAACGTATTGTTGTTTTAAAATCTGTCTCTGACTTTATTAAATCAGAATTGGAGTCAGACCACACATACCAAACTAAAGAACCCACATAGCAACACAGCTACAAGTCTACACTTAAAGGGACATCTTGAGACCCAGTGTCCAAATCCAGCAAGGAAGTAATTGGGGAAACAAGGGCAGGATGCGTGGCAGGATTCTAGGGTTTGGAGTTTTAGGTCCAACCTGAGTAAAGGAGATCCATCACAATTAACTTTGCCAAAAACCTGTTCCTAATGGAGATTCTAGAACTGGTATACTGATAGTGATCAACCCAGCTGACCATGTTTTATTGTTAATCTATGTTGAGTGCTGCTTATGCACTTCAACATTTACCACTATGGTTCAAATCCAATCTCTTGAAATTTCACAGATCTTAATTCCCATGAGAATTTGCACAAGAAGCAGGAATCAAGTTTACATATGCTACTGTCTGAGATCATCATTTGGTTCTGAGAGGAAACATAAGCAGAGTTTGTGCTTATATTTTTGCAACAATTCTTGGTTATAGTAACCAGTGGGCCTTAAGAGAGTGTGACAACTTCTCTTTTTTTGTTAATCCTTTATTGGGTATGGTGCCTCAGTTGCTGCCAAGGAAACACAGAATTGGGTTCACTGCCCAGACTGGCTGACTGGTACTTTGGGAACATTAGAGTGGGATGTGAGGTCACCACTACAGCACAAAGTTGACAATTTGTTTTTGAAACCAACAAAGCTATGACTCTAAACTGCCATTCCTTAGAATTGTCATCTCGCCACTATATCCACGTACATTTTTAGTAGTCCACCACTTGGAAAGGAGTACACAGAGTGGTTACTGATACTTTTAAAACTTCACTTTTGAGTCTTTGGTCAACACATTTTAGTGCAGCTATTAATTTCTGGGCTTAACTGGCTGGGTGATGTCTTTCACAAAGACCTTGCTTGAAGTGGGTAAGGGGATACATCTTGATATTGATCATGTCATTGTGAGAGTTGAAGCTTTATGCTCAAGAAGACTAGAGGAATGCTATTTGATTTTTGTTTCACTTCTGAGGCTGAAGTGTACATGTGTTCAACTTTGCCATACTCCTCCTCTCCAAAATTGGGAAAAAAAAACATGTGGCAAGATGATGACAAGGAAAGCTTTGTTATTTGCTCTATGAATTTTCAGGTAGATTGGAAGTATTGGTTCTTTAGAGTATAGAGCCAAGTAATAGCAGTTGAAGAACCCCAGAGTCCTCCAGGACTGTGTGAATCTAATCTCCCAAGACAAATGCCTCCAGTGCAAATGCAAGCCTTATGCAGTCAATAATGTTTGTGGTAGTTTTGATCAGAACCTATGGGTAACAGAAGGGTAGCAGGAAGTCGCCCTGAATAAGAGTATTTTGATGATGTTGATATATAGCAGGATTCCAAATAACAAGATCTGGAGAGCTGGTGTAATTCTTCAGTCATAGATCTTCTTGGAGTGAATGGATAAGATAATGATCTCATCAATGCAACCTGTATAATGATGTGTCATGGATGATGCTAAATAAGATTTCATAGCTTGAATTTAAAATGGCAACATCTGAAATTGTGGTAAACTCTGAATTTATGTGAATGTTCACATTTTCATTTCACTCTATTGTTTGTTTGTTTTGCTTGATATCTCATCATTCAAAGAGATCAAAACAACATAAATGGGTTTTCTCCCCACTTCATTCTCATAGTAGCCCTGGGGGAAATGACAAAAGGTAACTGTCCTAAGGTCACCCAGTGAATTTCATGGTTCTTCATATCTCAAGTCGCAGTGCAACTAGCTCACTCTTAAGTTGTGATTGTGAATCACTTTGAGATGACTTTATAGTGTACTTCATATTCTTTATTTTGTCTATTCTCATAATACATTTATGAATAGGGTACTATTTATTATTCCAATCGTGTAGATGGAAAGGGTATTTTGAAAAGCAGTGACTCGCCCAAGGCCACACAACAATCCCATGACAGAGGCACGATCTAAGTCCCAGTTCCCAAGATCCAGCTGTGATTTATGTTCATTGGGTGACTAGTCAACATGATATCACAGGAGGCTTTATTAAATATCTTTGAATTCAGCTTGGTGCATCACCTTTCTCTGAAATGTGAAAAACTGTATTCAACTCAGAGATGTTTATGTGAATCCAGAGACTCTAAGCCTCTGAATTTTTCCATTTACATGATGTTTTCCTTGAATGTTGGGCCCAATGTCAGTTGTCTATTTCATTCTTTAATAGAATGCTCTGCTATAATTCTACTGCTGTGACATGTGCATATCTTGCAATCGTCATCTCTGAAAATGACTTTTTCCCTTGCTTAAATAGTATGCATTAAAGTAATGATAATTTCTTAGTTGGATTTCATATTTAGGCCCTTTCCAGATGACAATGGCATCCTGGCATGGAGACATAAGAAGAGTGGGACTGCGATGATACTTCCACATGACATCATCACTGTCCTTCCCTTCTCATTTTGCCAGCCGGTGCGATTATGGGCGATATCATTGATGAAGAAACTCCATCAATGACCCCTGATCACATGAGCCCTCCATTGCAGCCGGCCATACAGAAGGGCTGGAAGTGCAATCTAAGCACTTCCTCCCCTACTGCAGCATAGGAAGAAGGATGGCTATAGTCTGGAAGGATGGAGTGTGTCCTCCATACTCCCTTTCACAGGCAGCTGGTCACAGGTGGAGAGGAGCACTGGGAACATGCTCCCATCCTGGCAGAGGTGCTGCCAGGATTGTGACAGGATGATGCAGGAAAGTATCTTCATGGGGAAAAGGCCTTAGTTTGGGTGAGATCCTCAGAACAATGGATAATAGCAGGGAACTGCTAGATAAAACAAAAATGTATGGCCACAACATGTACCTTAGACTTACTTATTTTGATGGTGATGATGATGATGATGATGATGATGATGATGATGATGATGATGGCAATGGTGATGATGATGATGATGATGACAATATTCAAGTTACCAGTAGCCTATTGTGATAATGGGGCTTCCCATTATCTAGACTTGGCTGAAGGGGGATACTTCCCTCTTCAGGTAAACCCAGGGTTAATGAGATCTGGGGATTAGGTTACATTTTTACTGTGGGCCAGCCTCACAGGTCACAGGGAGGAGAATTGCCCAATCAAAGGAAAAGAGGTGAGCATCTTTGAGATGCTTCGAGATGCTTCGAAGGAGAAGTTATAAAAATCCTTGAGAGGCCATGTGGGAGAGACAACAAAGGCCCTTTTCACATGGAATAATTAAATCGGGGCAGGACGACCTCTAACGGGGGTCTTCTACACCTTGGAGAGCGCTGGGTCGTATATAATTTTTTCGTTCCACACCTCAATCCGCATAGAGACACCACCAACTTGCAGTCACGTGTGCTTTTCAAAAACCAGAAAAAATGTGGGTTTCCCCCCCAAACCGTGCTACAGAGTTCTTGCTCGGTGGTGTAGAAGCGAAGATACGCTCTGATTCTCCCATGAGATCAATGGAGGGCAGGCTGTGGGTGTGACCAGCTTCAGTGGTACGCCCGCCCCACAAAGAACAGGATGGCACCATTTTTTAATCCTCGGAAAGCGGTTAGCTACAGCAAGAAAAAGGAAAAAAGACTGCAGGTACGGTTTATTCCTTTCCTTAGCACTTTACGATTACTGCATGAGCTCATTGTGCTGTTGGCAGTTCAGGAGGCTGGGGATATTCCATTGTGGGGCCCTTTACTTGGCGGGGGGCGGCCTTGGGTAAGTCATGTCAAAGGGAAGTCTCCTTTTGTGGCATCCGCCCGTTAAAACCCCAGGAGGGGCCTTTGGATGTGGGTGCTGGGGGGGCCTGGCAGGGGTGAGGGGGGTGTCCTTTGCTTGCTAGCCTTGAGGACAGTGGAGAAAGGGTGGCGTGGGGGCTGGCCAGGGGCCCCGTGTGAAGCCTCACCGTTTAATTTGTACTTATTAATGGCGCTGTTGCTCAGGAAAACCGCTATGGGGCTCTCATGCCTTTTGCCCCACAATGACCAGAGCATGGGTGTAAACGGGCTTGGGGGGCCTTTGCGGCAGGGAGCAGAATGTGTGTGTGGGGGAAGCGGAAAGAGGTTAGTGTTCCAGCCTGGATTTGTGATGCTGATGTCTTTCCCTCCACCCCCTCTTTTTTGGTGGGGAGGGAGGGGGATGACCAGTCAACGCTTCTGTAGTATCAAAATGGCCAGGAATACAGGTGGGGCCAGGGAAAAAAACCATGGGATGACCAGTTAACACTGTCCTCTCTCCACAGGCGAACAATGGGACATGGAGTCCTCCCTGTGAAGACAGCTTTCCTGGACCTTGGTGGAATGGCACTGTGTCCAGGCCATTGCAGTGGCAGAAAGAGCTCTGCAACCCTCCTGTAATATCATTATGGCCAGGGATACAGGTGGGGT
>CAOLHI010005250.1:0-76848 GCA_948474755.1 Ctenosaura bakeri | reverse complement strand
TTTAGAATGTGTATGGGGGTCTTCAATAAAATACAGACGTCTTCACTGATTATTATGACTATAGTTTATGACGAGAGGAGCAGGCAAAATACAGTGTATGGGTGAACATATCCAAAGAGAGAGAGAGAGAGAGAGCAACAAAGAGCCACTGGCTGCAAACTTAGTTGTGCCACCTAGGCCATTTCTGCACTAAACTCTTATAGTGCGATTATAGGGCCAGTCCCTCCCTAAACTGCAAACCACAGGATTCCATAGGATGTTGAAAGTGGAATAATCGCGCTAAAAGAGTGTGGTGCGGAAACGGGCCTAGAAAATGTTGTAAGAACCTATCCTTGAGACTTGAATGGTAGGCACCAAGAAGGAAGACACCATTATGAGGTTCATTTAGCAGCATCATGAACTGGAAATGAGTTTATGTCAATACATGTGGGAGCTCTGAAAGCTCACAGCATATTGTATTCTCCTTTATTTACAGAGATGAATGCAACAAGTAGTCAAAATGGAGACTATGGCTGAGAAATCAGCAGAAGAGCAAGACTTGGAATGGCAGCTATTGAAGGAACTAGGTAAGATCCTCAAGTATAAAAATATACCATTGAACAATAAAGCCATAAAGATCCATTTCGTAGTATTTCAAATTTCTACATACAGTCAGGAAAGGTGAACAGTGAAGAAAACTGACAGGAAGAATAACAACTCACTTGAAATACAGTCCTCCCTCCACGTTTGCTAGGGTTAGGGGCACAGGACCCCCGTGAAAGTAGTAAAACTGTGAATAACTCTAGACCCTCCCAAACCATATTTAACACACAAAAAAGTATGATCAGCATATTCAACCCACCATAGATTCCTTTGTGGCCTCAGGATTCCTTCCCAAGGCAGAAGTGGGGGGCTGGTGGGGCTTCCGGCCACCTCCACTGCTGCCCCACACCATTTTTAAGAGGGACCTACAAGCCTCCTTCGTACTTCCTCAGTCTCACAAAGCTTGCAGTCCCTATTCAAAATGGGATGGGGAGACAGCAGAGGTGATAGCAAATCCGTGAATAATCAAATCTGCAAAAGTGAAACCCATATATGTAGAGGGCTGACTGTACAGTGCTGGAGAAGAATTCTACAGATACCACAGGCTACCAAAAAGACAAATACATGGGTCCCAGAACGAATCGAGCCTAAACTCTCAGTAAAATCCAAAATGACCAAGGCTACTCTGCTTCAGACATATCATGAGATGGCATGGCACTTTGGGAAAGATGATAACGCTTGGTAAAGTGGAACCCAGTAGGCTAAGAGGAAGATATTATAGTTAGATAGCCTAAGTACCATGAGGGCACCAGACCTGGTCTGATTTTGGAAGCCAAGCAGGATCAGGCCCAGCTAGTACTTGGGTGGAAGACCACCAGAGAACAACAAATACTGTAGGCTATATTTTAAAGAAAGGCAATGGCAAACCACTTCTGAGTACGCCTTGCCCAAGAAAATTCTATGAAATTCATTGGGGTTGCCATAAATCAACAGGTGACTTGAGAACACATATATATACAGACTCATTCAAGGAAGCCACACACCTGAGTTTGCAAGACTTGGACAGGGCTGTTGATGATGATCTCATACCTGGAAATATGGACGTTCTCCCATGGATGGATTAAAAACTGAGTGATAATATGCATCAAAATTGATCTGTTCAACCCAGAAAGGGCTCCAACTTGGCTTGTTCATTGGATATCATCTAAAGCTAATTATACTGAAATTCACAGCAGTTTTTGCTGTGGTGATTACTCTTTAGTTTGTGTGGATTCTGCAGATACTTGTGGAGGTGTCCCAGCATCACACTGCTGCCAGTATTTGACAAATAAAGTCTCTTATCACCCTTCCTCTGGATGACTGCCATTACTTTAGAACAGTGGTTCTCAACCTGGGGGTCGGGACCCCTTTGGGGGTCGAGCGACCATTTCACAGGGGTCACTGCTCCTCAATCCTGCCCCCCTTTTAAAAGAAGGTGGCCTCACAGCCAATGGGAGCAGTGCTTCTGAGACCCCTGCGCTGGGGTTCAAACTGCAAGCCCCAGGATTCCATAGGATGGTGAAAGTGGAATAACAGCGCTGTAACAGTCTAGTGCAGAAATAGCCAGGATGACTTTCTCCTCTCGCTTTTGTTGTGTGTGGACCCTTGGCACTTGCCACATGCACGTGTTGTGTTCTTCGCCCTGACTGTCTTGCATTGCTCGCTTTTTGTATGTTCAGTGTCCGCACTCCCTTTAAGGGAGGGAGGAAGGGAGGGAGTGAAACAAAACGCGTCTGCTTATGCTGCCGCCATCTTTCCTCTCTCCCTGTCCTTTCCTCCCTGCGCCTCGTGTAAAATGTGGGCTGTTTCGGCATTGCCTTTGGGAGTGACTGGCTTTTTGAACTGTGGAAACCCAACATTGAGAACTAGAACGACTGCCTTAATTCTGGCATTGATGGACGCTTTCTGTGCTTAAAAAAAGGGGGGAGGGTTACCAGTTTTTAGGCATTAGAAGTCTATCCAGAGCAGTGATTTAGGGCAGTGTTTCCAATCTATTTGATGTTGGAAATAACTAACTAACTAACTAACTAAATAAATAAATAATAAATAAATAAATAAATAAATAAATAAATAAATAATAACGAAAATGATTTTATGGTTGGGGGTCACCACAACATGAGGAACTGTATTAAGGGGTTGTGGCATTAGGAAGGTTGAGAACCACTGCTTTAGAAGAATAGATGCTGCAGATATGGATTAAAATCTAAGAGCTGTTATTCCTCTAGAAATAGGCAGGTTGCTGTGCACTTAGTAAGTCAACTCAGCACCTGCTCCTTAATTATGAAAATGGGAAACACAGTAATCAATCTCAGCCTGATGGAAAGACAGACAGAAAACGTTTAGAAAGGACAAATGAAAAATGAAAGTCACAAGTATAGGATGGGGGACATGTGACTGGATAGCAGTACGTGCGAAAAGGATCTAGGAGTCTTGGTAGATCACAAGCTGAACATGAGTCAGTTGTGTGACGCGGCAGCCAAGAAAGCCAATGCCATTCTTGGTTGCATCAATAGGAGTATGGTGTCTAGATGGAGGAAGGTACTGGTACCACTCTACTCTGCACTGGTTAGGCCTCATTTGGAATACTGTGTCCAACTCTGGGCATCTCAATTCAAGAAGGATGTCAACAAGCTGGAACGTGTCCAGAGGAGGAAGACCAAAATGGCGAAGGGTCTGGACGCCATGAAGTCCCATGAAGAACGCCTTAGGGAGCTGGGGATGTTTAGTCTGCAGAAGAGGAGGTTAAGATGGGAGATGATAGCCATGTTTAAATATTTGAAAGGATGTCATGTCGAGGAGAGAGCAGGCTTGTTCTCTACTGCTCCAGAGACTAGGACAAGGAGCAATGGATTCAAGCTGCAGGAAAGAAAATTCCACCTGAACCTCAGGAAGAACCTCTTGACAGTCAGGGCTGGCCGGCAGTGGAATCTGCTGCCTCAGTGGAGTGTGGTGGAGTCTCCTTCTTTGGAGGTTTTTAAGCAGAGGTTGGATGGCCATCTGTTGGGAATGGTTTGATGGGTGTTCCTGTATAGCAGGGGGTTGGACTCGATGGCCCCTGGGGTCTCTTCCAACTCTATGATTCTATGATTCTATGACATTACACCTGCAACAATATTAATAATCACATCAATTTTGCCTTAGGCCTTTTCTGCAGCTTATCCTTCTCCATTGTTGTCCTGTTGCGATCCCAGCAGTGCGATGCAAATGCTCCCCTCCACACCCAGCCCACTACCTGCAGAAGGGTAGCGCAAGCAACATGTGCCTTCCTTCCACAGTGCAGCCAGCCACTTCTTGTGCTGCACTGGGGAACGAGGCGCCTCAATTGCATTTCCTCCCTTTCTGCACTGCTACTGGCCACAGGAGCATTACACAATCAAGGGCCATTACCGGATTTTTTTTCCGGTAATGGAATATCCCACAATCACAACAGGTGAGGAGGCGTTGGCAGCGGGACTGTAATGATGTCATGTGAAATCACAACTGCTGGACCGCCAGCAACACATCCCCATCGTGGGATAGCAATGTCGTGCAGAAATGGCCTAAGTCTCTTACTTTCAGAACTACTTTTAAGAGGAATTTTAGTTTTTCTTTAATTGTTTTTAGTCTACTGCTAAATGCTTCAAATGTTTTTAATCCACTGCACCTTGTCCCAGGGGCCCTGGTGGGTTGACAGCCAGCAAATGACAATGTAAATAAATAAGTAAACAAACCAACCAATAAACAAATAAATAAATGCTTGCTTTCTTGGACGTGGCTTGACTTATTTGCATCAGTTACTTCCTTTGTCATGCATGTGCTCCCTGACTCTAGGACATGGTGAGTCTGGTTTTGGAAGATTTATGAATTTTCTTTTTGTCCCATGAATGGCATCTCTGGAAACGATGGCCTTCCATTCCTCCTTTTTGCTTCTCCTCTTGCAAATACCTGATCAGACAGCAAGGACGGGGGAGAAAGGAGCCAAACCGAATCAGCCTTCTCTGCTTTCTCAAGTTCCCTCCGAAGTGTTCCTCTTTGAGGCACAATGGGATTCCCCCCACCTCCCACCCCGACCCCCCTCCCCTTTGAATCCCGTCTGCCTTTCAGCCCCGAGAACCCGGTGCAGCGAGTTGCTTGGTATTCCGAAGGCGTTATTTTAAGAAGAAACAATATAAATTTTGATTTGGATGGCAGATGGCTGGCAGTTCACTGCTTGGCAATGCCACATGTATGGTATGCGAGAAAGTCAGAGCAGCAGGTAGCGCAGCTCCGTTTGAAAGAACCACAGATGCTCGGAAAGGAGCGGGGGAGGGGCACAAGCTGGTCAGGAAATTAAGAACAGTAGTGCAACTCGTGGCGGGGGGGGGAGAACCCATAATTAGCTAAAAAGTTTCTTCTACTACTTCTTTTTTTTTTTTAAAGTGACATTTTTGGAAAAAAAGGGGGGCTGGATGAATCTGACCTCCTGATTTCATGCCCTGCCTTAGGGAAGGCTCAAGAGGACTACATACTCTATTTGCCGGCGTATAAGACTCACCATTTCCTGGAAAATACTGTTTGAAAATGGGGTGTGTCATAGAATCATAGAGTTGGAAGAGACCCCAGGGCCCATCTAGCCCAACCCCATTCTGCCATGCAAGAACACCCAGCAAAGCACTCCTGACAGATGGCCATCCAGCCTCTGCTTAAAAGCCTCCAAAGAAGGAGACCCCACCACATTCCAAGGCAGCCTATTCCACTGCTGGACAGCTCTGACCATCAGGAAGTTCTTCCTGAGGCTCAGGTAGAATCTCTTATATGTCTTATATGCCAGTACATCTTATACACTGGCAACTAATATTTCCCAGCGTATAAATGGGGTGAGTCTTATACACCGACAAATACAATACTCCAAACAGTGGGCAGCCTTGGTCTTCAAAAGAGGATACCTGGCACTATGAGAAGGACATTATTGGCAATATGTACAGGTCAAGCAATGAGGCTTGAAGGGCTTGAAGACCAACAGACTCCTGAAATCTGCTCCCTTCTTAAGATCACAGAATTACAGGGCTGGAAGGGCCCCCATAGATCATCAAATCCAACCCCCCATTCAGCGCAGGAACCCTAGCTAGAACATCCCCAGTAGATAGCTGTCTGGCCTCTTTTTTATTACTGTTATTTTTATTAATATAGCCATGTTTAAATATTTGAAGGGATGTCATGTTGAGGAGGGAGTAGGCATGTTGTCTACTGTTCCAGAGACCAGGACAAGGAGCAATGGATTCAAGCTGCAGGAAAGGAGATTCCACCTGAACCTCAGGAAGAACTTCCTAATGGTCAGGGCTGTCCAGCAGTGGAATCTGCTGCCTCCATGGAGTGTAGTGGAGTCTCCTTCTTTGGAGGTTTTTAAGCAGAGGCTGGATGGCCATCTGTCGGGAGTGCTTTGAGGGTGCACTCCCATTCACGCGACGCTCACAAGCCTAAAGTGGGCCGCGTGTGAATTTTTTTATTTTCGGCTGGGAGCCGAAAATACTGCGCGGTCGCACAATGCACGGTCGCACAATACTGCGCGGTCGCACAATGCTCCCGGGGCCCTCGCACGCTTAGCTGCTGTGTGGTGCATCGGACAAGCCAGGCCAGTTGTGCTTCCTCCCCCAGCGCAGCCTACAGCTCCCAGGCTGCGCTGTGGAAGGAAGGGGCGGGGTGCTAGCGCAACAGGGAAGCGAGCTGTGGGATGAAGGAGCAGGGAAGCGGCAGCGTTCCTGCTGAGGCTTTTTGCACGAGGCACCCCACCCCAGCCACGTAAACGGGTAACGTGCGAAAAGGGCCCCAGTCACAGTGCTTGGCACAAATGTGTGCCTCCCACCATTTCACAGATCCTCATGTCTCTCTCCAGCCTCATTCGTTCACTGCTTGTGTTGTGTATGAGATGTGAAGCTGGAGAGAGACTCAGGATCTGAGAGACTGGATATGAGGGATCTGATGTTTGTATTCAAGAAAAATAAATACAGTACTGTACAGGAGATCTCCAGGGAGCCTTCCAGCTGCCTGCTCCCGCCTTTGGGGTGGCCACTGTGGTACTCCTGCTTGTAACCACTGCCCCCTGGTGGTGCAGTGGTTAAATGCCGGTACTGCAGCCACAGCATTGTGAGTTTGATCCTGCAGGGCTCCAAGGTTGACTCAGCCTTCCATCCTTCCGCAGGTCGGTAAAATGAGTACCCAATTTGTTGGGGGCATGTATAGAAATGTATCGAAATACATGCTATTTGTAAGTTGTTCGCCGCCTCGATCCATATGGAGAGGCAGGATACAAATAAAATAATAATAATAATAATGGTCGATAAAATGAGTACCCAGCTTATTGGGGGCAATTAACTAAGACATTGTAAACTGCTCAGAGAGTGCTTGGCACTATAAAGCAGTACAGAAATGTAAATGCTATTGCTATTGCTATTATTCGTGGGCTTCCTAGAGATCTCCTGTACAGTCCTGTATTTTATGTATACACAAATCCAGGTACTCCAAAATCTGAAAAAAATCCAAAATATGAAGAAACATTTCTGGTCCCAAGCCTTCCAGATAAGAGATGCTCAAGCTGTATTAATCCCACTATAACATGCAGGCCTCTTCTGGAGTGCTGTATTCAGTTCTGGGCACCTCATTTTAAGAAGGATATAGACCAACTGGGAAGGACAACAAGTTCAGAGAAGGGCAACAAGAAAATAAGAGGTATGGAGAACAAAACCTATGAGGAAGGGTTGAGGGAGCTGGGCGTGTTCAGCCTGGTGAAAAGAAGACTCCAGGATGACTTGACTGTACTCTTGAAATACCTCAAGGGCTGTCATGGGTGGGTGTAGGTTTGATCTCCGTTGCCCCAGGGGGTAGGACCAGGTTTAATGGTTATAAATTACAGGGGGATAGATTTTGATTGAAAATTAGAAGGAACCTCGTGATGGTTAGAATGGTTCAGCAGTGGAGCCAGTTACCTAGAGAAGTGATGAGATCCCTGTCTCTGGACATCTTCAGACAGAGGCCAGACAGCTAAGTACGAGTACGTTCATCTGATCAGATCAGTTTATATGTTGTCTAGGGAATGTTAGTTACTGTAATTGTTTTATGTAAGTGTGATGCTATTAGAAGTCAATGTGTATGTTGTGGATGTGTGTCATTTATCTTGTGAAATTTTGTGCTTTTTCTTATGTATTTTTTGTTCTCTTTTTATTTTTTCTCTTCTGTTCTATTTTAATCATAGAATCATAGAAATGTAGAGTTGGAAGAGACCCCAGGGGCCATCCAGTCCAACCCCAGCCATGCAGGAACACCCTCAAAGCACTCCCGACAGATGGCCATCCAGCCTCTGCTTAAAAACCTCCAAAGAAGGAGACTCCACTACACTCCAAGGCAGCAGATTCCACTGTCGGACAGCCCTGACTGTCAGGAAGTTCTTCTTGAGGTTCAGGTGGAATCTCCTTTCCTGCAGCTTGAATCCATTGCTCCTTGTCCTGGTCTCTGGAGCAGCAGAGAACAAGCCCTCTCCTTCCTCTACATGGTATCCCTTCAAATATTTAAACATGGCTCTCATGTCCCCTCTTAACCTTCTCTTCTACAGACTAAACATACCCAGCTCTCTAAGTCTATCCTCATAGGGCATGGCTTCCAGGCCTCTCACCATTTTGGTCGCCCTCCTCTGGACTTGCTCCAGCCTGACCATGTCCTTCTTGAACTGGGGTGCCCAGAACTGGACACAGTATTCAAGATGAGGTCTAACCAAAGCAGAGTAGAGTGGTACCAGTATCTCCCTCGATCTAGACACCATACTCTTATTGATGCAGCCGAGAATTGCATTGGCTTTCTTGGCTGCTGCATCACACTGCTGACTCATGTTCAGCCTGAGGTCTATGAAAACTCCTAGATCCCTTTCACACGTACTGCTATCCAGCCACATGTCCCCCATCCTATATTTCTGTATTCCATTTTTTCTACCTAAGTGTAGGACCTTACACTTCTCTCTGTTGAAACAAGGGGCATCCCTTGTTAAAAGAAGGTTCCATTTGCCAGAGGAAAAGAACCTATGGATCCAGCTCAGTATTTGTAGTATTAAGGAACCCAAATGGCTCAGATCAAAGGCCCATCGACTTCAGCATTCTGTTCCCACAGGGCCAGCCAGATGCCCAGGAGAAGTGTGGCATGAACCTAACAGCATCTTCCTGCTCACGATGCCCAGTACCTGGCATAGAGATGCAAAGGGCCTCCAATGCTGGTGGCAACTTACAGCTGGTAGCCAGCAATATCCTTGGTGTTGCTGTGTGCATTCAAGTCATTTCTGACTTACGGTCCTAAGGTGAGAGTTTCTCAGCAAGGCTTGTTCAGCAGCAGTTTGCCATGGCCTTCTTCTTCTGAGGCTGAGAGAACATGACTTGCCCAAGACCACCCAGTGGGTTTCCGTGGCCAAATGGGGATCTGAACCCCAGGTCATTTCCTCCCTACACTGTTATAGTGCTATTATTCCACTTTCAACATCCTGTGGAATCCTGGGCATTTCAGTTTAAAGAGAGACCTTTAGAATTCTCAATCCAAGAGCACTCTGGCCTCAATAAACCACAAACCCCAGAATTCCACAGATGGTTGAAAGTGGAATAATAGCACTATAGCAGTGTGGTGTGGAAATGGCTGTAGTCTACCATAGTCCTATTTCAACACTCAAACCACTATACCATGCTGGTTCAATATCCTTACCCTTCACAAATTCTCCCAGCCCCACCACTTTTGCAGTTGCATTTGGTGAGGACACAAAAAAGAGTCATCACTGTGGCTGCTTGCAGGCCATGAAACACCTTTTCATAGGAGAGCTGGTCAGCCTTCTCTCTGCTGTCTTTCTGTGATCAAGGCTATTTCCGCACAAGACTGTTATAGCTCTATGATTCCACTTTCAACATCCTATGGAATCCTTGGGTTTGCAGTTTAGGCCTGAAAGACCCCTCCCGAAACTGCAAACCCCAGGATTCCATAGGATGTTGAAAGTGGAATCATAGCGCTATGAGTCCTGTGCAGAAATGGCCCAAGTGAAGACCTGCTTGTTCAGGCAGGCCTTTGAGATGAGAATTGGGTTAGCGGTAGTATTTATGAAATGGTGCACTGAATTTTATTTCATTTTACTTTTTAATTTTTTTATTAGTAACTTTTATTTTAACTGTGGTTTTAATAACATTGGCACTTAATTCTTTTTAACTCTAGGATTGTTAATGTATTATCGTTTTATATTTTTCTAAGCCGCCTTCAATCCCATCTTGGGAGACAGGCAGGGTGTATACATTCAAGAAACGTAGAAATAAAATAAATTCTCTGTCTTTCTTTCAAAGCTCTCCAAATCCATGGCCATCACTGCATCTTGTGGCAGTGGTTGGTCCTTTGATAAGACAAATTGCCTTCTGTCTATTCTGGCTCTCCCACCACTGAGCTTCACTGACTGTTGGCAGATTGTAGTTTTATGGAAGCGGGATTTTCTCCCTCACTGCATTTTCCACAGTGCACAAAATTTTATGTACCTTTATTGTGTTTTCCTTTGCTTGCTTTTTTCTTAAAACCTCTCAAGATATGTATTTGGGCTCTTACTTTTATTTTTAGGTGTATGCTTTGACGGAAAAAAACATGCGTAAGAACTACTTTCTTCTTTTCACAGAACATTTTGATCTGGTCTATAAAAATAGCATTTGTATCATGCAGGAATAGAAGTTTATATTGACAAATCTCTATGTTATGTAAAGGGCTGGTTTTTAAGAAGAAAAAAGAGGAAGAAAACTGGCAGGCCCATCGTCTAACATTGCAGTTATGCCTGCAGGGAAAGAAGTAAAATTAGTAGGTTGCAGGGAGGCGAGGGGGGGAGACCCAGCTGGCATAAAGGGGGAAAGCAGGACTCATTCTATTCAGGCAGAAAGTCAAACCTTACCATCAATCATGTTGAAAGGGCACTTGTTCCCAAGAAGGCAGTTTATGGAATTCGGTGCATCTCAATGTCTTTAAGGTACAAAGGCTTAATTGTTGCACCTTCAGTATTGGGTTGCAAGTGTAATACATCTCCACAATGGCCATCACACTTGAGGCTCAAACAAGAAGCCTCCAGGAATAATAATAATAATAATAATAATAATAATAATAATAATAATAATAATAATAATAATAATAATTATTTATTTGTATCCTGCCTCTCCATATGGATCGAGGCGGCGAACAACTTACAAATAGCATGTATTTCGAAACATTTCTGTACATGCTGACTGTAACACTGAGATCCATATTTTTTGAAAGGAGGCCTGTAGTCACATTGTACGTGCAATTTCTGTTGCTTGGCTTTGTGTTCCAAGGACCTTTGAATGAGGCTGGGGGAAGTCAGCTTTACACCAGCCCTAAAAATGGATGGTGGCCATTAAGACTATTTCCACACTAGCCTGTTATAGCGCTATGATTCCACTTGCAACATCCTCTGGAATCCTGGGGCTTGCAGTTTCGGGAGGGGCCAGCTGGCCCCTCCCGAAACTGCAAACCCCAGGATTCCAGAGGATGTTGAAAGTGGAATCATAGCAGTATAACAGACCAATGCGGAAATGGCCACAGTTATAGTGCTCTTATTCCACATTGAACCTCCTGTGGAATTCTGGGGCTTGTAGTTTATTGAGCCCAAAGAGCTCTCTGGCTGAGAATTCTAAATGCCCCTCCCTAAACTGCAAACCCTAGGATTCCATAGGATGTTGCAAGTGGAATCATAGCGCTATAACAGGGTAGTGCGGAAATGGCCTAAGAATGGACAGCATAGCTTATTCAGAAAGCACCGTCAATTAAGCTTGTATGTCAAATATTTATTTTTTTTCGGATTGTGATGTTTCCATTACAAATGTTCCATGTTGTGAATGTGCTGCAGTTCTGCACAAGCAGAGACAAAGTTTGGAAATTAAAACTTTTTTGAGAACTTTTTCTTCCTTCTTTCTGACCACTCTATCCAAACCTGAAGCCATATGCTTGCAAAGATATACTTCTTTTGAAACAGATCATTAAACAGTCAGGTTGTAATTACTTAGAAAGCAACGCGGTAATCACGAGAAGTCAACATGGATTTCTCAAAAATAAGTCATGCCAGACTAATCTTATCTGTTTTTATGATAGAGTTACAAGCTTGATAGATGAAGGGAACGCTGTGGATGTAGCATATTTTGATTTTAGTAAGGCCATTGACAAAGATCCCCATGACATTCTTGCAAAGAAGCTAGTAAAATGTGGGCTGGACAAGGATACAGTTAGGTGGATTTGTAATTGGTTGACCAACCAAACCCTAAGGGTGCTCCTCACCAATGACTGCTTTTCATCCTGGAGAGAAGTGACATGGTGTGCCACAGCGTTCTGTCCTGGGCCCAGGGCTATTCAACATCTTCATCAATGCCTTGGATGAAGGAGTAGAGGGCATGCTCATCAAATTTGCAGATGACACCAAATTGGGAGGGGTTGCTAATATGCCAAAGACAGGATCAAAATTCAAAATGACCTGGATAGATTGGAGAGCTGGGCCAAGGCGAACAAAATGAAATTCAACAGAGAGAAATGTAAGGTACTACACTTAGGCAGAAAAAATGGAATGCACAAATATAGGATAGGGGACACGTGGCTGGATAACATTATGTGCGAAAGGGATCTAGGAGTCTTGGTAGATCACAAGCTGAACACAAGTCAGCAGTGTGATGTGGCAGCCAAGAAAGACAAGCGATTCTTGGTTGCATCAATAGGAGTATGGTGTTTAGATCAAGGGAGGTTATGGTACCACTCTACTCTGTTTTGGTTAGACCTCATCTGGAATACTGTGTCCAGTTCTGGGCACCTCAATTCAAGAAGGATATTGACAAGCTGGAACGTGTTCAGAGGAGGGCAACCAAAATGGTGAAGGGTCTGGAAGCCATGCCCTATGAGGAGCGGCTTAGGGAGCATTTAGTCTGCAGAAGAGAAGGTTAAGAGGGGACATGATAGCCATATTTAAATATTTGAAGGGATGCCATGCTGAGAAGGGAGCAGGCTTGTTTTCTGCTGCTCCAGAGACTAGGACAAGGAGCAATGGATTCAAGCTGCAGGAAAGGAGATTCCACTTAAACCTCAGGAAGAACTTCCTGAAGGTCAGAGCTGTCCAGCAGTGGAATATGCTGCCTCAATGGAGTGTGGTGGAGTCTCCTTCTTTGGAGGTTTTTAAGCAGAGGCTTGATGGCCATCTGTTGGGAATGCTTTGATGGGTGCTCCTGCATGGCAGAGGGTTGGACTGGATGGCTCCTGTGGTCTCTTCCAACTCTATGATTCTATGATTCTAAGATTTGTGTATAAGAGGTAGTCCAGTAAGACTTTTAGCTGAAAATGGATGGAACCAGGTGTGTAGGGAGGGACGGGGGCATTGTTGTTCCTCCAAATAAGAATTCACACACAGCCCTTAAAAGTTCCTTCACTCCCCAGATTTCTAGCAGTAACTTGAAACTCCAGTTGAGCATTTTAGAAGTACAGTTCAGGCATCCAAAGGAAATGTGCAAGCCAAGTTGTCAAGAGAATGCAAACAGAATTCCCTTGATAATTCACAAGATTAGAAGCAGCAAATTTAGCCAAAAGGAATAGATACTACAGAATGATACAAAGAACTGTGGTACAAACACGCACATAAGCATGCATAATAGATATCTCTGGGTGGGCAAATCCCTCAGGCCTTGGGACCATGGATGGTCTCCACCAGGTCTGCAAAAGCCATATCTTCCTTCCTGCCCTCCGATTTTTAAACTCAACGTTCTTTAAAAGCCTCCTGTGTCTTGTAGTTGCTGCAGTGTGTAATTTCATCAGGTTTTGGGATGAGCTCTAGACTGTTTTAGGTCTGTTTTTTCTGGGGGAAGAGCTTCTGGCCACCATCTCTCCAGTGATCTTGCACTTCACAGCCCTTAGGATATATGAAGGGGGCTTTTCCAGTAAAAATAAACCTCAGGGAAGGCACAAGATCTCCCAGTGAGGCTCCTGGAGGCTGAGTGTGGTCCATGAGCTGCACTTTAAACTGTGAGTCTGTACACCCCCCCAATGCAAAATTAATTAGTAGATAGATAGTAACATGGATCAGCAAAGAGATATAGTACTGTACCAGCTGTCAATATGCTGATTCCAATTAAGGGTATTCGTGATGACATTTACCAAATGGCTTAGAATCTGGGCATGTATAGCCCGGAGAACGCAAGTGATAGTACCATTCTATTCTGCTTGGTCAGACCTATCCTGAAATACAGTGTCCAGTTCTGGGCATCACAATTCAAGAAAAATATTGGCAAGCAGGAACGTGTCCAGAGGAGGGCAACCAAAATGGTAAAAGGCCTGGAAACCATGAAGCCCTATGAGGAGTGGCTTAGGCAGCTGGGTATGCTCCCTTAGGAGCCCTGGTGGCACAGTGGTTAAATGCCAGTACTGCAAGCCACAAGGCTGTGAGTTCGATCCTGCCGGGCTCCAAGGTTGACTCAGCCTTCCATCCTTTCGCAGGTCAGTAAAATGACTACCCAGCTTGTTGGGGGCATGTATAGAAATGTTCGAAATACATGCTATTTGTAAGTTGTTCGCCACCTCGATCCATATGGAGAGGCAGGATACAAATAAAGAAGAAGAAGAAGTAAGAAGAAGTATGTTTAGCTTGGAGAAGAGAAGGTTGACCTGATAGCCATGTTTAAATATTTGAAGGGATGTCATATGGAGGATGGGACAAGCTTGTTTTCTGCTGATACTAGGGACATGGAGGAACAGCTTCAAACCGCAGGAAAGGAGATTCCAGCTAAACATTAGGAAGAACTGCCTGACAGGAAAAGCAGTTTGACAGTGGAATCTGCTGCCTGGGAGTGTGGTGGAATATGCTGCATCAATGCAGTACAGTGGAGTCTCCTTCTTTGCAGGTTTTTAGACAGAGGCTGGATGGCCATCTGTTGGGAGTGCTTTGATATGTGTTCCTGCATGGTAGAAGAGGGTTGGACTGCATGGTCCTTGGGGGTCTCCTCCAGCTCTCTGATTCTATGACATTTAAAACTCTAAAATGCTTAGGATCTTGATTTGAAAGAATGCCTCACTTTAACTGTTCAGGCACTGAGATCTGCTAGTAATGCCCTCCTCTGCATCCCACAGTGGAATACATTATGCTCTGGTAGCAATCTGTGGAGACAATGTGGTAAATCCTTCTCTAGTGTAGCACTGCTTGTGGAATGATTGCCTTTGGACAAAATTTCACTTTTCACCAAAGTTTTTGATGCCTAAGGTTCATGCCTTGACAAGGTTGTGAAATACTGACACTGTGTATGCTGTCCACACTAGCTTAATATTTATTTATTTATTACATTTTATTTTATTTCGATCCTATCCTTCTCCTGAATGGGGCCCAATGTGGCTTACAACATGAATTAAAACAAGGCACATGAGCTAAAAATAAATAACAAGTTTTAAAAATAATTAAATAGGCTGGAATGTTAAAACACCAATGTTTTAGAACTCTTACATACTTTAAATACCAGTGCTTTAAAAATACTTTAAAATTTTGATAAAGACATTGAAACAGTCAAAGACTGTATATCTCAGCTCATTCATAAATCAAAATGGAGACTACATTCAAGGAATCAGAAGAGGACTAAGACTTAGAAAGGCAGTCATGAAGGAACTAGAAATACAGTAGGCCCTTGGTATCTGCTAGGGTTTGGTTCCAGAGCCCCCCATGGATACCAAAATTTGCGGATGCTCAAGTCCCATTAAGTATAGTGGTGTAGTAAAATGGCGCTCCTTATATAAAATGGCAAAATCAGAGCTTGCTTTTTAGAATTTTTTGGGGGGAGAGGAGGAGATACTTTCAAGCCATGCTTGGCTGAATCCATGGATACGGAATCTGTGGATATGGAGGATCGACTGTAGTCCTCAAGTGTAAAGATGTATCACCGAATATCAGAATCAAGACCATCTATGGCATAATATTTCCAGTTTCTGTTACGGTTGCAAAAGCTGGAGAGTGAGGAAAGACTGGAAAAGAGTCAACTCATTTGAAATGTGGTGCTGAAGGAGAATTCTGCAGATACCGTTGACTGCCAAAAAAGACAAATGACCCTAGAGAAAATCCAGCCTGAACCTTCCTTTTGGACTCTGGATGTATTAGGAGAAGACATGACTCATTAGAAAAGACCATAATGCTTGGTAAGGTAGAAAACAGCAGAAAAAGAGGAAGACCATGTTACAGACAGATGGACTCAATCAAAGAAGACACATCCCTGAATCTGCAAGACCTGAGCAAGGTGGCTGATGACCAGGGTGTCTTAGGCCATTTCCACACTAGACTGTTATAGTGCTATTATTCCATTTTCAACACCCTATGGAATTCTGAAGTTTGCAGTTTAGGGAGGAGCTTTTGGGGATTCCATAGGATGTTGAAAGTGGAATAATTGCACTATAACAGTCTAGTGTGGAAATGGCCCTAGAGGTCTCTCCTTCAAAAGGAAGCCACCTTGGGCAATTAACAACACTTTAAAACAATAGAAATAATTTAAAACCATGACAACAATTTAAAGATGCAGAACATATACCCCACTGTAGACCTTTCAACATAGCCACTTAGTCACCGAATGCTTCTTCCAATACAAAGGTCTTTATCTGCCAGCAGAAGGAGAGCAGGGAGGGGGCCAGCCTGGTCTTCCATGGTAGAGAATTCCATAGCCTGGGGGCAGCCACCAAGAATGCCTTAGCCCACCTGGAAACCTGACCTTTTATTACAAGGTAGAACAGAAATACTAAAAGGAATCAATAAATGAGTGGTAGGGTGCATGCAGAAGATTACAGGTTCAATTCCTGCTACTTCTAGTTAAAGCAAGGACAAAGATGGGCTCCCTGTATGAATACTCGACTCATGCATAAAGGCTGCTTCATAATTACAGAACTTAAGAGAACTGCTCTCAGAAAATGAGTTCAGATGCAGAGGTCTGCTTTCCTTGACTGTAGATGACACATGACCGTGCTTGTCACTTGTGGGAGGCTCAGGCAATTGTTCCCTAGACTGCTTTTAGGGTTGCATTTAAATGGTCCAAGAGCCTCGTGGGAGATTATATGGCTGTACCATACACTTCAAGATTATTCGCATGAGAAACGCATGCCTGAGTTAACAGCTGAGGGGCTTCCATGGCCGGGAGGGGAATTTGAGCCCAGGCCTCTCTAGTTCTTGTCTGATGCTTTAAGAAACTGTACCCATACCTAGCGTATTGCTCAGCGTATCATAGGCCATTTCTGCACTACATTCTTATAGCGCGATTATTCCACTTTCAACATCCTATGGAATCCTGGAGTTTGCAGTTTCGGGAGAGGCTGGCTGGCCCCTCCCTAAACTGCAAACTCCAGGATTCCATAGGATGTTGAAAGTGGAATAATCACGCTATAAGAGTGTAGTGCAGAAATGGCCATAGCTATCATAACAAACATGATGTTTGGATAGGAAACCTCCCAGTCTGAGTAGTGTTAGAGTCAATCCCCATGCTTTTCAGTTCCAAGTGCCTACGGTAAGGTCTGTTTTTAAGAAATATGTTGCATCATGCTTAGTTTTGGGCTTTCAGGTGCTATATTTACCATTACTGCAAAGAACGAAGTATGGGGAACACCATAAATAACAGGTGATGCACATTGCCATTATCCCCAGCTTGTGTACTTTCTTATGGCCAGCGTCCAGCCTTGATGAGAACACCAAACCACAGTCAGACCCACACTGGCCATTTCCTATTGTTGCTCTCACCAAATGAATCTTATCCAGCCAAGAAGTGATTTTAAAAAGCTGCTGAACTGCTGGGATTTGTTTTCCCTTCACAGACAATCTTCTTCGCAGAGTTTTGTCTGACTACCGTTTTGTTGCTAATGCCCTTCCCACACATGTCCAAGAAAGCGGCACTATTAAAACGACTACACTAAGTGGCTTCTGGATAAGGGTATTGGCATGGAAACTGCATCTTCACTCCACAGAACCGATCCGTGCTTGTCGCTCACTTCCCCACACCTTTAATTACAATCTACTGTTCACGACGTAACTATTGGCTACTGCAGGAAACAACTGTGGGTCTCTTTCTCCCAACAATTATTCGAGGGCAAGTTTTCTGCTTTCCCACCAATGTTAACAGAGCCAGTTACCAGAGCTACTAGCATCCAGAATGCAACATTCTTGTATAGCGTATGGTTGGGATCATGTTCTAAAGTTTGGAGTTACAATAAAATACACGAATGGCAACCAAAGTCTGCAGCAAGGAGTGCTTCTGTTCACGAATGGCAACCAAAGTCTGCAGCAAGGAGTGCTTCTGTTCACACTTCCTGTTGGTCTCTTACAACTTTTTCCATAAGGCTCCATTCCATTCCCCTACCACTTGGGCCATTTCCACACTAGACTGCTATAGTGCTTTTATTCTACTTTCAACATCCTATGGAATCCTGAGGGTTGCAAGTAGAATAATAGCACTGTAACAGTCTAGTGTTGAAAAGGCCTTGGTTTTCACTCCCATACACACAGGGCATGGCCGAAAAAATCTTTGGTTCCTCAGACATTTCTTTTTTACTACAACTCCAAAATAGCGAAGGGTCTGGAAGCCATGAAGCCCTATGAGGAGTGGCTTAGGGAGCTGGGGATGTTTAGCCTGGAGAAGAGATGGTTAAGAGGTGACAGGATAGTCATGTTTTAAATATTTGAAGGGATGTCATGTCGAGGAGGAAGCAGGCTTGTTTTCTGCTGCTCCGGACACTAGGACAAGGAGCAATGGATTCAAGCTGCAGGGAAGAAGATTCTACTTGAATCTCAGGAAGAACTTCCTGACAGTCAGAGCTGTCTGGCAGTGGAATATGCTGCCTCAATGGAGTGTGGTGGAGTCTCCTTCTTTGGAGGTTTTTAAGCAGAGGTTGGATGGCCATCTGTTGGGAATGCTTTGATGTAGGTTCGTGCATAGCAGGGGGTTGGACTGGATGGCCCCTGGGGTCTCTTCCAACTCTAGGATTCTATGATTCTATAACTCAGCAGAGGGGAGAAGAGATGGTGGACTCTTGCCCTTCCCAGCAAGCTTAGACAAAAGCAAACTTGTATGCTGTTCCTTATCATTAATTTTTACCATTTAAACCACTCTCTATGTTACGTAGCCACATGTGCCCCAGCTTTCATCTAAGAAATGTTGGAGGGTATGTATGCAATTGTGGAAGTATTTCCAGCTGAAAACAATGCGGATTACTTCTGAGTAAATATAACTGAAAATTAAGAAAATAAAAATAATGACCACAAATTATTTATACAACTTTGAGGCAGATGATGAAAACATCAAAATAAATATTTCCTATGCTTTGGCTCAGTCATTAATCAGAATGGAGAATGCAGTCAAGAAATCAGAAGTAGACTAAGGCCATTTCCGCACTACACTGTTATAGTGCTACGATTCCACTTTCAACATCGTATGGAATCCTGGGCTTGCAGTTTAAGGAGGGGCCCTTACAATTCGCAGCCAGAGAGCTCTTGGGCCTCGTAAACTACAAAAACTCCAGAATTCCACAGGATGTTGAAAGTGGAATAGTAGCATTATAACAGTGTAGTGCGGAAATGGCCTAGGATTTAGAAGGCAGCTATGAAAGAACTACACAAGATCTTGATGTGTGAAGCTGGATCACTGAATACTAAAGTTAGGATTGCCATTGTATTTCCCATTTTTATGTATGGCTGTGAACACTGGACAGTGAAGAAAACTGATAGGAACAGAATCAACTCATTTGAAACGTGCTGCTGGAGGAGAGTTTTCATAGATGGTTAAAAAGATGAATGAATGGGTCACAGAGTGAATCAAGCCTGAAATTTTGGTAGAAGCTAAAATCACTAAATCGAGACTATCTTTGGACATAGAACTGAGAGGACTTAACTTATTGGCAAAGACAATAATGCTCAGTAAAATCAAAGACAGGAAAGAAGGAAGACTGCATTATAGGTGGGCAAACTCAATGGAGGAAGCCACAGCCCTCGAGTTTGCAGGACTTGAACCATTGTTGACCAGGGCTCATGACTACCTTTCATTCATAGGAATGCCATAGAATCATACAATCCTAGAGTTGGAAGAGACTCCAGGGGCCATCCAGTCCAACCCCCTGCTATGCAGGAACCCACATCAAAGCATTCCCAACAGATGGCCATCCAGCCTCTGCTTAAAAACCTCCAAAGAAGGAGACTCCACCACACTCCACTGAGGCAGCATATTCCACTGCCAGACAGCTCTGACCATCAGGAAGTTCTTCCTGAGGTTCAGGTGGAATCTCCTTTCCTGCAGCTTGAATCCAGTGCTCCTTGTCCTAGTCTCCAAAGCAGTGGAAAACAAGCCTGCTTCTTCCTCGACATGACATCCCTTCAGATATTTAAACACGACTATCCTGTCATTTCTTAACCATCTCTTCTCCAGGCTAACCATCCCCAGCTCCCTAAGACGCACTTCATAGCACTTCATGGCTTCCAGACCCCTCACCATTTTGGTCGCCCTCCTCTGGACACGCTCCAGCTTTTTAATAACCTTCTTGAAATGAGGTGCCCATCTTGGCAGCAACTAACAACACGCACAGGATGGCGCTACAGGTCTTGATAGGATAGTAAATCACCCCGCATTGCATAAAGGCACAAATAACACACTGGCACTTGAAATGAAATAAGAAAGGACCCACACAATTTTTCAGAGTTTTTCTGGCACTTTCCCACTGCATCTTTCCTCTTTGTCAACACACATACACACACACACACACACGCACACCAGTCTGAAAGATCAGGGAACCCTCAGGAGGAAAAGTCAATGCAAGGCGGGGTGGGAATCAGCAACCTTTTACATGGTTGAGGGTTTCGGGGGGTTTTTTGTGGTTTTTTTTTGCTTTTCCACAAGATGACAACCAAGAGGTTTCTTGGGCAGCCTGGCTGTATTTATGGACCGAATTCTGTGAAATCAAAGCACCCAAGAAGAAGAAGAGACGATAAAAAAAGAGGACCAAGCCGGAATCCACTGAAGAGTGACAGCTCAGCTGAATCAAGACTTTGGAACTCCTTCTCTTGAGAAGCCGGGATGCTCTTTGCTCTCCTTTCAACAACAGGCTAAATCATTTTCCACTGGTTGGCTTTTATAAATTGACTGGGGCCATTTCCGCACTAGATCAGAGGAGCGTTTCACCGCGTGTCATGAGTGGTGTTTTTTACTCTGACTTTATCCCGATTCCTATCTGCACACTCTCCAGTTTCTATCGAAGTAAAGCGGAGAAAATCGTTTGTAGCTTTTGCGTCGGCAATTCTCGTGGAACTCCTATTCCTCCCCCCTCGCCCCACCCTGCCACTAATGACTGGTGAATTTTTTAAAAAAGAAGTTGTAGAAGCAGTTGCTATGTTTTAGCTCAAGTGATGTGAATCCATGTAATGCTTCTGCGCATAGGAAAAAAAATGCAGCGGAAACAGTTTGGGTGGTTTATATCAGAGTTTTTCCATTTTTGCAATACATGAGTTTAACGTCAATGTTAACCACACTAAGGCCATTTCGGCACTAGCCTGTTATAGCGCGATGATTCCACTTTCAACATGCTCTGGAATCCTGGGGTTTGCAGTTTCGGGAGGGGCCGGCTGGCCCCTCCCGAAACTGCAAACCCCGGGATTCCAGAGGATGTTGAAAGTGGAATCATCGCGCTATAACAGGCTAGTGCCGAAACGGCCTAAGACCTCAACTCATGAGGAATCACGGAAGACAGAATGACGTCAAACCATTTTAATGTGCAGAGGTAAAAGCGAAAATATGACGCTACTGTCACGTATCAGCCTTGTGCGGAAAGGGCCTGGGTGTGGGCTCTGGATGCTATACAGGTTTCCGTTAAGGTAGATATAGTTTTTAATGTATTTTAATATATTTAATATTTAATACATTTAATATTAATATAGTTAACATGTAATTTTTAGCATTCTAAATGGTTTGTTCTTTAACTTTTATATTTATTCTTTCACATACATTTTAAGTTGTTCTGTTTTAACATTGTTAGCCTGCTTGAATCCCACTGTTGGGAGAAAGGTGGAAAATAAATAAATAAATACACACACGCACACGCACGCATGCACACACACATATCAGTGGGGTCCTGAAAGTGTGTCACTTTTGTTTCCTTTGACTGACATAGTGGCTGGCAGCACTTCCTTCATTCCTTCTCATCGGATCAATACCACTCGACAAGATGTCCAGTCAGAGGAAATCCTCTTGGAGGAAGACGCAGAGAACTGCCAAGGCTCTTGACCCACAGGAAAGCAATCTCAATAATGTGTCTGTCACCAAAAAGGAAAAGTACACTGGCCCATGTTGGCTTGGGGATTCTGGGAAGCATGACCCCAAAAACTGATTACTTCCTCCGCAGCAAACTCTGGATCCAATGATTAATCATGTGGCTTCGAGACAATATGCATTATTTCAAGAGGGTTTGGTTGCACAAACTCCCTTTATTGGTTTCTTTCACTCCCTGTCCTCATATAGATTCTACAACACCCGCATATCCCTTACATTTAGGACAATATACCTCTAGTACAGACCCAACTACAGCTTAGGAGTGCTACTTTGTTTCAGACTGCAAGTCCCAGAATCCCCTTGCCAGCATGCTGGGGATTCTGGGAGTTGTAGTCCAAACTCAGCAACCTTTCCAAGCAAAGCCAACTAAAGAGCCTTGTTTTGAGGGCAAAACCCCACTCAAAGGATATGCACGAGAGAACTTTGTGAGACAACAACAGCAGTTCAGAATTGCTGCTCAGGAAAGTCAATTAAAAGAGAGGCAGTGAACGAGAGGGGAGGGAATCCTTGCAGTCAACGGCTGCCTATTCCCTAAGTCCCAAACATAGGGACTGGCACTGATTCTGATCCCTGGAGTTTGGTGTGTGTGTTGATTCACAGACTGCATCATGTTTGCACCAGATGGCCCAGACTTAATGAACACAAACTCATCACTTTTGCTCACCGGGGAAATGTGCAACACAACCTGATTTGTACATGATGGCAAAAAAAAAAAAAATGCATATATATTTGAGCATTTGGGGGAGCATGTATTCTCCTGCACAGGAACACCGCTTGAGGGGGAATGTTAAAAAGAACAGAGCTGACTTGATCAATACAGCTGAGCATGTTACAGATCGTGTTGGAAATGTGGGGTTAGATTTTGCTTTTTCTTGGTCAGCACCTGTCACAGACAAAATGAATGTGCGCACGAATCTGAAATCCAGCAAGCCAACAATGCCTTCTTGAGACTGAGGCCATTTCTGCAGTACACTCTTATAGCGCGATTATTCCACTTTCAACATCCTATGGAATCCTGGGGTTTGCAGTTTAGGGAGAGGTCATCCAGCCTCTCCCTAAACTGCAAACCCCAGGATTCCATAGGATGTTGAAAGTGGAATAACTGTGCTATAAGTGTGTAGTGCGGAAATGGCCTATGTGTGCTGCCATGGGAGCGGGCAGTAAGAAGACCTGCTTGGATTTCCTGAAGTCAAACTTACCTGGTGGGTTCACGAGAAAGTTAAGGGATGGAGCTCTTTTCACAGAACAGGAATTACGAACACAACATTTCCTTTTTTCCCCATGGCACAGTCAGATTCCAATGGCATGTCCACAGAGGTACTTTGCTGGGGATCAGGTGTGCTACTTGAACCTGATGGATTCCCTGCAAGCTAGAGAGCATCTGCAATGCGCTCTGATGTGGTAGAGAGGGTATCTATGGGTTCTGCTTCCCACACTTCCAGTCAAGGACTCAAACTACTAGTGAGAGTTTCTCTCTGGGCTTTGAGGCAAGTGCAGCATCAATCCAGGTCCACATACAGGAGTCACATGAAGGCTGCACAGCCTAAGGCAGACACAGGCAACTGTAAAGAGGATGAGGGTCATTCCCTCTAAGGGCTGTGCCATAAATCCTGGGATTTGCCCAACACCTGGCCATATTTTTAAGCTTCTATGAGGGGTGTAAGAGGTAGTGGGAAGTAAGAGATTGTACTTTTTTATGTTTAGATCAGCCTCAAATATTGATTTGGGGTAATCTGATGGTTTTGGGGTCTCCTGGGGAGCTTTGGGGCTCACAAAACAGACTCCTACATGGGCCACTTGTGAGACATAAGCTGCCCTTTCTTCATTCTGACCTAATGACAGGAATCTTGATTTATCAACAGAAATTAAGTTTGCCAATTTCAGCCAGTATTATAAGTCTAGGGCCATTTCCGCACTACACTCTTATAGTGTGATTATTCCACTTTCAACATCCTATGGAATCCTGTGGTTTTCAGTTTAAACTAAACTGCAAAATCCAGGATTCCGTAGGATGTTAAAAATGGAATAATCGTGCCATAAGAGTGTAGTGTGGAAATGGCCCAGATGATCAAGCTTCAGCGCTGTCGGGCAGATTGGACGGCTGCCCAAGGAAATGGCCTCACAGAAGACAAGAAATGAGGCAAGGAGAGGGAGTCAAATCAGGCCAGATGCTCTGTGGGACTCCTTTCAGTTACGCACCACGGAAGTAGCCCTTGATCTCGACAGCAGAACTCTGAATCAGTGAGATATCATCAGATAATGCAGCACATTCCAAGCAGAGTGGTTTTTTTGTAACTAAGCAATTGTCATCCTACCTATGGCAATTTTGTCCAGATGTTTTGCCAGTCCATTTGGAATTGCTTCCAGTTCCACGTTATCACAACTGGAAGCACCATTGTTTTCTTTTCTCAGAGGCACTGAATTTCCGTCTGTGGGTCTCAATATTTCATAGCCTTTTTCTTTTCTTTGTCACTGATTCTGCTGTTCCCAGAATCGGCAATTCTACCTTCCAAACTTTCCTTATCTCATCCAGTTGTGTCTGGCATCTTATGTTCCAATTGTTTGTCAGTTTGAATCTCAAAAGTCCCATAGGATTTTTAACAATTTTTTGCAGTTTCCGTTTCCACCAGTTCTTTGGGGTTGGTAAATCATATTTTTGCACTTATTCCAACGTATCATTGCAGCTGCAATGATGATGATTTGGTTTTCGACTTACATCCCACCCTTCTTTCAGGACTGGGACTCAAGACAGCTCAGAAGACATTGAAACAAGTACAGCTAAAGATTGTCTTTTCCCACATTACTGAGAAAAATCTGCTTTGAGTGCACAGGAAAAGACACTGTGATGGCCCCTCCACTTCTGTGAGGGCTCAGTGCTGAGAACTCTTGTGAAAGTGGAAAAAATCACAAATAACGTCCCCTCCAATCCCCTTCCCATTCCCTTCTGGTGCTCTGCCCTCCCATTCCCTTGCCTTTTGCCCCGGAGCACAAGCCTTCCTTCTCAGCACCAGGGCCAGAGGCAAGGAAATTGAGGGGGGAGCTCCGAAGGAAGGTGGACATATGCCCCTCTCCCCCATTCTCTTGCCTTTTCCATGGGTGCACTTGCCTTCCTTCTCTGTGCCCAGAAAAACACAAGCGAATGGGAGGAGAAAAATTGGGGGGAGACACATGAGCATCTCATGAATAGTCAAATTTGTGAAGGTCAAACCCACGAATATAGAGGGATGACTATATATAAATATATGCTACATATTTCCAGTACTTGACATTTTGCATAGATGTACATGGAATTAAAATGAATCCTAATAGTTTCTCATCCAAAAACCCAGCATGGTCTAGTTGTTTAAGCACTGGACTACGACTCTGGAGACCAGGGTTTGAATCCCAGCTCAGCCCTGGGAAAGCCACTGGTTGATCCTGGGCAAGTCACACACTCTCAGCTTCACAGGAAGACCATGGCAACCCTCCTCTGAACCAATCTTGCCAAGAAAACCCTGTGATAAAGCTTACTTAAGGTTGCCATAAATTGGAAACAAATTGAAGGCACACATCAATAATAACGTTTTTCTCTTCTCTACAATGAATGATGCAGACCCAGATTATGAATGGTCTATCTGATTCACGCATGTGCAGCTGAAAGCGTTACCCATGACTGCCTTCTTACAATACAAAACACATCTTTCCCAAAAGGGGACATGTTTCTCTCAGAAAGTTCACATCAATCATCAGAACTGGAACCTAAAAGGGACCCTGTCCCGTCTGTTCACTCCTGCATCCTGAAGATCAGGGGCTAAAGACCACCTGCCAGCACACTTTTTCTGTGCGCTAGATGTCTGCCTGCAGTGCAGGCTAACATTGATCATAACACCTGATACTTGTATGAAGTTGGTTTTGTTTTGAGAGCAAGGGACTGGAAGAGACCAGAGGTGGGCATCTGCCAGGAGTTAGGGAGCTGGCATCTCTCTACTAGGGGACCTCAGCAGGATCACTCCCTGTGACATTTCAGAGCTGCGTACCAAGACACCTATGGCCAAGCAACTACAGAGTGTTGTCAAAAAGGTGTGATGAGGCAGAAGAGAAGGTTAAGAGGGGACATGATAGTCATGTTTAAATATTTGAAGGGATGCCATATGGAGGAGGGAGAGGGCTTGTTTTCTGCTGCTCCAGAGACCAGGACAAGGAGCAATGGATTCAAGCTGCAGGAAAGGGGATTCCACCTGAACCTCAGGAAGAACTTCCTGATAGTCAGGGCTGTCCGGCAGTGGAAGATGCTGCCTCGGAGTGTAGTCGAGTCTCCTTTCTTGGAGGTTTTTAAACAGAGGCTTGATGGCCATCTGTCAGGAGTGCTTTGAGGGTGTTCCTGCATGGCAGGGGGTTGGACTGGATGGCCCCTGTGGTCTCTTCCAACTCTACATTTCTATGATTCTATGAAAAAGAAAGCAAAAATTAATTAATGGAGAAGAATGTGTAACACTACTATATTACGGGTAAAACCACTGGCATTTAAGTACTTAGTTTCAGAAAGTCTCAAAAAGGGCAATGAAGATGACAACAACGAAGATGACAACAACATTGACAACTGAAGACAACAACAACAATGACAACAACAAATAAGTCTACCGGGAAGGGCAAGACAATGAGCCCCTCCTCTCCCATCAGCTGAGTTAACCCAGCACAAATTCATTTTCAATCCGAAATCAGTTTGCAGCAACTGAATTAAGCTGAAGACAAAGGAAGAAAATGTGAGGAAAGAGAATGGGATATTTTAAAAGCAACTGAGAAAGTGGAACAGCACAGGACTAACTGGAACTGTTCCTGCTAAACAGGGAAAGTGGTAGGGTATGGAGGGCTGCAACATGCACTATCACAGCCACCACCATTGTTTTTTTTTTAAATTGTCCCCAAATGCCCAAAATGTCCCCCCAGGGGGCATGGGGGGACTTTTGCCAAATGTTGAACTCTCTCTGGGCTGTTTTAGGTCTTTTTTTTTTCCCAATAGGAAGTGGTCTATCGGAAAAAGAACATGTCACAATTGCATCCCACTCCTTCTAGGGGTAGTTAGAATTCCCGCAAAATTCAAAAAAGGGGGGCTGGGAACCACAAAAACTGTCCTGGGGTGCCACATTCTCTTCACCTCTGACTAGATGGACATCCAGTATGTCCCAGCTTAGCCCAGTCAACGACTGACTTGCCAGGAAGAAAACTTCACTTAAAAGAAAGGAACTTACTTCGGAGAAAACGTGTGCCGGATAGCATGGCATGGATGTCAGCCCAGTCAAACATGACCTTCGATTTAACTCTTGGCAACGTGGCGCTAGGAGAAGGTCTGCTCATATTCCGAGAGAAGAGATTAGTCAGAACTGGGCAGCTGGGCCTTGTGGCTGCCAAAAATCGCACCAGCAAGCGGCCTGTGCCAAGGCAATCTACTATAGGAAGAACACATTCTTCCATTACCTCCATCAAGAGGGAACAATGCCAGGCTCCCAGTATTGCTCTGAAACGGCTCGCTTTGCATACCGACAATGCTGAATGGAAACGCGCAGCTTGGAATGCAGGAGCAGCGGTCCCAAGTGAAGCAGGAACAAAAAGGATGCATGCGCGGGTGGTGGGGGGCAGCGGAGGAGGAAATGATAAAAGGAGCAGAGCATTTGAATCATTTCTGTAAGAGAGACACCCCCTTGCCATGCTTACACACAAACACATAGTGCTCCCTTTCCTTTCATCTGGTGGGGACAATCTTCCCACCAATTACCTCCATCTACATTCCAAAAGCATGTATGGGGTGGGGGGGCGAATTGCAGTCAATTTCCGGACAGAAATGCACTGCGCAGATTAGACTGTTTCAGCTGACAATATTGGTATTAAAGCTGAAGCAAAGCTGTTCAAGCCCGATATGCCAGAGTTGTCCTCTGGAAGACAGAAAGGAAAATTAACCCAAATATGAAGTGGGCTGGAGTTGAGCGTCATTCTTCTCGCCATTGGGAGACTTAACACTTTCCACTCCACTCCCATTGCCCATTTTTTGGCTGCACAATTCTTCAAAGCATTGTAAGACATTTTTATTAGAGTTGATCATGGGGGTAAATCCATGGTTTCTTGATCTGACAGGCTGGTTTTGTTTGTGTGTGTGTTTGTTTTCAATACATTTTTTGGCACTGTTTTGTGTCTGTGGACTTCCATACCGTCCCACTCGTCCTAGATGAACGTGTTAACGGTGTGTTAGTGTATCCTGGAGTCGTGTCACATATGAGACCTTGTCTTGGAAATTTTTAGCTACAAGGCAACTCTGTCTAACTTAGCAGCATAAAAAAGTATGGAATTAAAAATGTACAAAAGTATAAGATCTCCCTGTGAAAAAGTGCTTTCTGACTTTCTGAGTTGTTAGGTAATCTATACCACAATAAGAGGGTAGGAGAATTTAGAGGTGTGTTTAAAATTACTCTGTGGCCAAGTAAGTCTTACAACATCTACTTTGTTAACTGAGGTATGCCTGTATTATCAATTACAGTCACCCCTCCCCATTCACTAGGGTTAGGGACACAAGACCCCCCTGAAAGTGGATAAACCGGAATAACTCTAGGCCCTCCCAAACCATATTTAACACACAAAGAAGTATGATCACCATATTCAACCCACTCTGGATTTCTTTGAGGCACCAGGGTTCCCTCACAAGGCAGAAGTGGGGGGCTGGTGGGGCTTCCAGCCACCTCCACTGCTGCCCCACACCATTTTTAAGAGGGACTTACCACCCTTGTTTGCAGTTTCTCAGTCTCACAAGGCTTGCAATTCCTATTCAAAATGGCATAGGGCAGCAGCGAAGGTGACGGCAAATAATCCGCAAATAATCAAATCCGCAAAAATGAAAGCCGCAAATGTGGAGAGCTGACAGTACTGCTTTCCCCAAAATGCCCAGTACCATTTAGCCCTTCTTTGCTATGGTGCCCCACTTGTGGAATGCTTTCCTCTTGCAGGGTGAGTGGCTTCAATTTCACCGCCAAGTTAAAACATGGTATTTCATCATGGTTGCTTTTTGAGTGGGAGTTCAAAGGATTTTGCCCAAATCTGTACAGCTATAAGGTTTCAAACTGTTCTAGTTTGCTATTTTGCTTTTAGAGCAGGATTGCTGAATGTGCTTCTAGAGGGTCTGAATGATCCCTACGTTCTTGTTTTTTACTTGCCCTAAATTGGTATGATGCCCTGATATTTTGTGATAGAGGATGCGATGGAAATGACCATAATAATCAATCAATCAATCAATCAATCAATCAAGGCTCCTAAACCCCAGGATTCCATAGGATGTTGAAAGTGGAATAATAGCGCTATAACAGTCTAATGCGGAAATTGCCCAAATTTATGAGACTATTTTTTTGTCTAAGTTTGCTCCCTCCAAGCCCTGTCTTTACATTTTCTCCATACAGCTGGACTCTCCAAGGGCTGTTTTCTACTCCCCGACTCTAATCCAAGAGTGATCCCCATGTTAGTGGACACTGAATCCACTCCAGGAGCTGCCTAAGGTTCTGAATCTATTCCTAAACAGGCCCAACACCTAATATAGGCCCTTTAAATCTAACCAAAACTTGGAATGGATTCATCGCCCCACTGACATGGGAGTCACCAGCCTACCTCTGCAAGGTACACAAACTTACAGCCACCTCTGCCTCCCCGCAACTGCTGCTTCTGCTCCCAACTCCCCATTCACGGCATTTATTCTCTCCTCTCGATTTGCTGTCTCCCTAATTTAGCCCTCCAGTTTAAAGTCTTATTAGTGTTGCATTAGAAGCACAAAGACTAGCGCTGTCATAACAAAGAGACAGAGAGCTTGTAGGCCCACTTTGCAAGGGGATTAAGTGGGAAGCCAAGCTCCTTGTTGCATACTAATGATGCTTAAATAATGCAACTCCAGCACCCTCGTAGCTGTGTTAACAGTATGCAGGCTTCACAATAAGCAAGGAATGCAATTTGCGTGCCCATAACGAGTTAAGATAATGGGCAAACGTACAATTTAGCCAAACAAGTTTGCCATAAACAATAGTGTGTCGGAGACGACAGCCCTTCTCTCCCTTTGTTTCCTTCTCTTTGTCTCCCTCTTTCCTCTCACAATACTTTTATTTCCACAATGCCATTAAATGACCCCTGTTTCATCTGTCTCCCTGATCCCAGTTGAAGGAACAATGCTGCAATGATGTTTCACACCAATATTTTGAGAGTTTCTTTTCACTTCCTCCTAACTGATATACCGTTTGCGGTTTAATTATGACGTGTCAAGGTCAGCAGGCTTAAAATTTGCTCTTGATTTTCTCAAAAAAAAGTGTGTGTGCAAAGAGAATCCATAATTTCCCTGCATCTTTGTGTGTGTGTATGTGTGAGAGAGAGAGAAACAGAGAGACTGCCTATCTCTCAGAATAAGCATTATAGAAACCAAGCAGCTATTTTTTAAATAAGGCAAACCCACTGACTTTGGAAAGAACCTGGTTTCTTGAGCAACGGTTACAGAATTTGCTCCTTGGACTATTTTTCTGTCTGTCACAAATCAAGAGCAACAATATGAAACTAAAACAGGCACAACAGGGACAGGGACAACATGGAATGCTGAAAATGAAGATGAGAGTTTCCAGTTTGAATGTCCCTGCCTCACAGCATTATTATGTGGACTGAAAAGAAAGGGACTTGACAGAAGATTCTGACATCAACATTTATTCAACATTTTATTCAAAATTATTTTGGGGCTACTTTAGAGACGCAAGCCTCCCAAGGTGGTATCTAGGACTAAGTAGTGCACTCATATGGACAGTTATGGTTTTAAGATCCAAGCAACAATTGACAAAGGCCACAATTTAAAGTATGGAACATAGAGATTTGCAAAAAGTATCTTCTTTTGCAAAGATAGACTCAACCGTACACGTGATAACATCTACATCCTTGTATGGTTCCATGTGATGATAATGACAGCCCACCATATGATTCCTCATGGATTATGTCGTGTCAGGAACATCAGCTGTGATCTACCTCCTAACTGCAGTTGAGGATTGCTGAAAGTGTCTCAGGGTGTTGCTTTTCATGGGATATGTGCATCTTTCTTCTCTTCATTTCTTCTGCTGGCTGAATAGGTTTGACAGGCTTTGGGGAATACTATGAACAACCTGACAAACCTGTGTAACCAAAAACAAGAAGATGGCGGACCTCCTTGCCAAAAGCAATAATCTCTCTTTCAAGATGTCAACTTTCCAGCAAAAGCTACTGTCCATCTTTTTGTGGGATGGAATGGTAAAAAACAACCAACACTAGAGTCCCAGCAGTTCATTATCTGCTCTGCGAGTTCTAGACCAGAAAAATATGTGTGCTAGATTTGACCTTATGCTATGACAATCTCAAAATACCATAGGCTCCAATGTCAGCAATACTTGGGCTCTGGCATTAAGAATTAACTGCTAGTTAGAATGCCAAGACTGTAAGGTAATGTCTACACCTAGGTATTGTTTACAAGCATTTTAAACCCCTTCTCAGAAAGGGAGTATAGTCCTCCCTCCACATTTGCAGGTTTGACCTTTGCAAATTTGATTATTTGCAAAGCACATGCTTCCCCCATTTTCCTCCTCCCATTCCCTTGCATTCCTCACCCCAGGCTCACCAGGCTTGTGTTTAAAATGGATGTATTTTTATTTTTGGGTGAGCAAAGCCCCCCTCCCACTGCTGGAGGCATGGCCTCTCTCCCATGTGGCTGCACTTTCTGCTGTGTAATGGCTGCTGATTGGTCAGTTACTCTCTTTGCTCTTATCCCTCCCTTTTCAAGACAGCCACTGGAAGTAACTCGAAGGGAAGAACTGTACTCTTCTCCCTTTAAAGGGAAAGTACTGCTAAGCCCTTTACTATGTCTTTTTTCTCCCCTGCCCGGCCACCACTGGGGCCAGAGGCAAAGGAATGGGAGGAGGGAGCTCAATTGCAGGGGTGGGAGTTATTTGTGATTTTTCCACTTTTGCAATTGTTCTTGGCCCCTAAGCCTCATGAATGTGGAGGGGCAACACTAGTTTCAAGAATGAGGCTTTGTGGGTGTGTGCCTGTGAGCCTTCACATTGCCTATCAACTTATGGCAACCCCATGAATTTCATAGAGTTTTCTTAGGCAAGGAATACTCAGAAGTGGTTTGTTATTGTTCTCCCCTGAAATACAGATCTACACAAGGACCTGGTACTTCTTTCACGGCAGTTTCCCATTAAGCTAACCTTGCTTAACTTCCAAGATCAGATGGGATCTGGTGCTTAATTTTTGCAAGTAAGTTTTTAATATTTGCAATATATTTGTAATTGCAAGTACTGTAGATGTTTTACATATCTTTTTTTTTTTTAACAAAAAGTGTATGGTTTAATGTCTAAAAATCGATTAGAGTAAAGCAGCGACTGAGTGTGAGGATTAGCGTAACATACAGCTATGCCACCGCTAGATGGCTGAAGATGTAGCTATACTACACTGCACGGCAGCAGTGCAAGACAATGATAAAACGATCAAACAAAGTATTCAAGAAAAATAGGAAACTCAAGTTTTGTTTAAACCACTAATTGCTCTCTTAGCTGACACAAGGGTGCATGTATTTTTTTAAAAAAAAACCACACACACAGCAGCAACAATAGCAAAAAAAGGGAATTGTTGGGATTGTATTAATAGTTGCCAAAATCAATACTACAATGATTTGGAAAAATAACAACAAACTGTATGTTGAAAAGTGGAATGAGACAGTTTGGCATGCTATGCTAATAAGCACAGTTACTGATCCCATTCAAGTGTGCTTCTGCAGGCAAAAGTCTAGAAGTATATTTTCAGGGGGGAAAATGTTAATTTTTGGAAAGAAAATAATCTTAAGAGAAGAAATCTGATCCCAAACACTATGTTTTAAGAAGTTCTACATATTTGCAAATCTTGGGGAAAAAATGGGTTTTCTAAGGTAGTGTGTGAGACAGTGAAGGCAAAAAATTGAAAAGGAGCCCTGGTGGCGCAGTGGTTAAATGCCAGTACTGAAAGCCACAAGGTTGTGAGTTCGATCCTGCCGGGCTCCAAGGTTGACTCAGCCTTCCATCCTTCCGTAGGTCGGTAAAATGAGTGCCCACCTTGTTGGGGGCATGTATAGAAATGTATCGAAATACATGCTATTTGTAAGCTGTTCGCCGCCTCGATCCATATGGAGAGGCAGGATACAAATAAATAAATAAAAAGAATAAAAATAAAAAAAGCTGTGAAATCCAATTTTGGCACAAAAAATTGCAACTCTGTCTATCAACCCCATATTCACAGTGGACGGAAATAATTTTAATTCTAAATTAGATAGTGGGGCAACTCAAGAAATAAGATCCTGAGAGCACTGAGTCAGCATATATAGTGTTAGAATTTTGGACTGGATCTCCATGAGACCAGGGTGAAAATCTCTGCTCAATCATAGAAAGGCATTGAGTAGCCTTGGGCAAGTCTCATACTCTCAGCCTATGAGGAAGGCCTTGCTAAACCCCCTCTAAAGAAGTCCTGCCAAGAAAACCCTCTGAGATGTTTGTCTTAGGGTCACCATCAGTTGAAATGACCTGTAGGTACCCAGCAGCACAAGAATTAGTTATATCTGAAATCAGAGGCTGCCTAGCTATGTGAGATGCACCATCTAAAGAAACTGCAATAACACTATATTTAAAACCCTACGTTGGCATGATCCCATAGTTAATAAAATGCCTTATTGTTGAGGATTCTCAAAGGTTTCTAGCAAAGTTGATACAGTGGCCCCTCTGCTTTTGCAAGGGTGTGGGGTACAGAACCCACATGAAAGTCAACAAACCGTGAATAACGCCCCCACCCAACTGATCACTGCCCCTCCCATTCCTTTCTGGGGCTCCCCCTTTCCATTCCCTTGCCTTTTGCCTGGGCATGTGTGCCTTCCTTCCATGTGCCCGGGCAAAAGGCAAGCAAATGGAAGGGGGCAGCCCTGTACATGGAGCAGACACATGTATACCTCCCCTCTGTTCTGCCCCCCCATTCTCTTGCCTTTTTTCAGAGTGCTGCCTTTCTTCTCTGCACCCAGCCAAAAGGCAAGCGAATGTGAGGGGGCAGCCCTGAGTGTGGAGAAGGCATGGCGTGCCTCCCCATTCTCCCCCTCCCATTCCCTTGCTCTTTCTCCAGGCGTGCATGGCTTCTTTCCATTTGCCCATACAAAAGGCAAGGGAATGGGAAGAGGGAATGGAGGAGATTCATGCATGCACCTTCCTTCCCAGCACTTGGGGCTCCCCCTCCCCTTTTCTTGCCTTTTTCCTGGGAGCAAAGAGAGAAGGCACAACGCCACTGGGCAAAAGGCAAGGGAATGGGAGGGCAAGAATGAAAGGGGAAGCAAGTGGGTACCTTGCAAATAACCAAATTCACAAGGATCAAGCCCGTGAATGTGGAGGAAGAACCGTAGAAAACTTAGAAAACTAAGCAGATAAAAATTAATTGTATTCAAACACTGCTATCATATTATCATTCAATACTATACGGCTATATTTTTAGGGGAAAAGTGCAGACATTCTGCAACGGGAGAGAAATCTAGGGCAACAGTTGTAATTTCAGCACACAGCTGACTAGGGTTGTAAATCTGAAGGGAGGGGAGCTATAAGCTTTCATTTTTCAAGTTGCCTAGAAAATTCAGATAAAAAGCCCCCGGACAGAGCAAAACCAGTCCACTCATAGCTGTTCTTTCACACCAGGCCAAAAAATCTGATTAAAGAAGTGTCTCATTTCTGTTAAACATAAGCAAGTACGTGTTTCCCACTAACCCTGCTCTTTAAAGAATTCTGTCATTCCGTCTTGGAAGTTTTTATCTTATTCTCCTGTTTCCCTTTATCTTTGCATACGGACGCTAGGGGGACAGGACATTAAACCCTAAGACGCTGGCAATGAGCAGGGTGCTTGTGGGGGTGGCACGATGTTTTAAATTAAAATCCTTTGATGTTATCACACCACAGAGAACTAGAACAATTCCCAGAACTGAGCAGAGTGTTTAAAATGCAAGAGGATGAGCATGAGAAAGGGAAAGAAAGAAGACTGGATGGACAGTGAAGTGATGCAAAGGGGTTTTTTTTAAGGTTATCAAGGTTCCTCTCTCCAACCTGCCAGTGAAAAGAAATGGTATAGGCTATATTCCTCCTTTTCTGTAAGTCACATTCTCACGGAAACAAAAGAGGTCCCTGGTTTTGTTGATATTTAATGTGCCTTGTTTCTGTGTCCTTTGCCAATGCCAAGCGGTTTATCCTAGCATCCATGAGATCCATTCAGCAAGAATGTAGGAATGAACACATGTGTTATTCATATGGTAAGTGATTTTTTTTTTAACAAATGAGAAGTTTTATGAAATAAACATTTCTACTTGGTGGGAGCATGCACAACACTGCAAGATCAGCATCACAAAGCTGGAAGAAACGCCAAGAGCTATATAGGTCAAACTCTTGCCACACAAGAATCTACAGCTATAGCATCCCCAAGAGATGGCTATCCAACCTCTGTTTAAAATGTTCTAGTGAAGGAGAGTCCACCAGGGGAGTCTGTTTCATGTTGGAAGGGTTCCTTCCTAACATTTAGATTTCTTGTTGTTGTTTTTTTGGTAATTCAAACCCATTGATTTGTATCTCAGGCCATTTCTGCACTACACTGTTATAGTGCTATTATTCTACTTCCAACATCCTATGGAATGAGGTTTGCAGTTCAGAGAGAGGCATTCAGAATTCTCAACCAGAGAGCTCTTTGGCCTCGCTAAACTACAAAACCCAGAATTCCACAGAATGTTGAAAGTGGAATAATAGCACTATAATAATGTAGTGCGGAAATGGCCTCAGTTCCCAGAGCAGCATAGAACAGGTTTGCTCCATCTTCTACCTGCCATCCCTTCAGACATTTAAAGATGGTTATCCTACCACCTCTCAATCTTCTCTTCTCCAGCTAAGCATACCAAGTTAAGAAATCTTCCATTTCCTCCATTTTCTTATCTCCAGTTAACATCACCAGTTAACCTGCCATGTTTGGGGCAGTTTGCTCAAGCTGACTGCCTTCCACTCCTCTCCTTCTGTGGCTCTTTATTTTACTATTTATACCCTGCCTATATCTGAAGATCCCAGGGCAGCTTACAATGTAATCAGTTTTAAACAATAAATGATAATAGTTTCAGAACATTAAAAATAAATACTTTATCAATTAAAACACAGACTATTTAAAACCAGTTAAAGCAAATTTAAACAAGTAAACCATAAAACATGTGTACCTGGATAAAATCAGCTAGGTCTGAAGGTTTTAAGAAAAAGCCCAAGTTTAGACGGTGCTAAAATGATCCCAACGTTGGCAGCAATCGGGCCTTTAGCGGGAGGGAATTCCACAAGCGGGGTGCCACTGCAGAGAAGACTATTTCCTTCTTTTAACAAGGATTTCAGAGGATTTATTCAACTCAAAGAGAAGTTATTTTCTGGCAGCAGCATTCCAAAAGCATGGTTCTGTTCCTGACAGGTGACTGAGCTGGGCCATTTCCACACTAGACTATAGTGCAATTATTCCACTTTCAACATCCTATGGAATCTGGGGTTTCCAGTTTAGGGAGGGGCCTTGAGCCCCCTCCCCTTAAACTGCAAACCCCACGATTCCATAAGATGTTGAAAGTGGAATAATTGCACTATAACAATCCGGTGCGGACTCTCATTCACCCCTGCCTGGAAGAAGCCACGAGCTGAATGGAAAAATAGGTACAGTGGTCACGGAGACCTCGTGTACCTACAGAAGTGCTGTAAGGTCATTAAAGCCGGATCTCTCTAGAGCACTGACTCTGCAGCGTACTTAGACGAACAGATAATGCAGCTCTTACCACTTAGTGGGCACTTAAGGAAAATGGAAGCTGAGCTCCAGTCCTTCATCATTCTAGAGGGCACCTCACAAAGCCAAACAATCCAATAGAAACAGAGAGACTGATGAGATGTAGCTAAAGTTCTTTAGAATCGGTTTGTGTCTGCAGAGAAGAGAGACTGTATTGTAGAGGAGGCTGGGAGAGGATCTGTTGGCCTCGCTTGGGCATATGTCTGAATGGTGAAGAAGAACACGCTGCGGATGAAATGCAGATGTTTCAAATCAGAAAAGTGGGGCTCATGAAGAGCTCTTTAAAACTGGTCATAGATACAAGACTCCTTTCTCTGACTTGTTGAGAAGCACTCGTTCTTCTGTGCAACGTGACGGGAAAGCTTGAACAAAGCATGACAGTGATGAAGGCCAACTCTAATGATTCAGCAAGTGGGGTTTTTTTTTCCTAGAAAGGGTGGAAATACTTAACAACATTGCAACTGTGTTGATTTTTGCAAGGAGTCAGCCTGATTCCTATTTTTAATTCACTCCTTCCCTAATCATAAAGATTTCAAGAAATAAAACAAGAAATTTCCTATTCATCTTTTCTTTGGTTATCAACTGGACTTAAATCTTGTAAATCACTTTGGGAGCAAGGCATTAAACAATGGTGATATATAAATACTTTGAAAGTGACTACCACTCCCATTTTTTTAAGCAAAGCTGGAGAGAGAAAAATGAAAAGCAACAACAATAAAATAAAGTTAAGTGAAATTTACTGATATTTATCCATCAGGGGAAGGAACACAACTCAAGGAACAGGATCTTCCTGTATACTGTAATCCCCCTGCCCCATATGTTCCCCAAATCTCCTCTTGAGTGTGGCAGTCAGGGAAGTGGGGGGGGAATAGAGATGTTGAATGAATGAGAGGAAGATGAAGTCTTGTTGTACCACCAAAAGTCTTTTCACACAGGGTTGGACATCACTCCACAAGCTCCATTTAACCTCAAATCTCAGAGTCAAATTAGAAGACAGAGACTGGTAATTAAATTAAAATCTCTTTAAAACTTTGAAAGTAGCAGTGTTTGGCAGACTTGACCCAGACCAGGATGCAGCACGGAGGAAAGACGGATTTAACATTTCCCTAACCAATATAATTTTCCCAATAAAAATTTCAAACTCATATCACAGCTGGTATTTCCTATCTTGGGGAAAACACAACCTATGTATGTATGGGATTCGGATTCCCTACACATGATTCACAAGAAGGGAGAGATATGATCTTTATCCTCTTAAAACTAAATTCTCATTTATTTTTAAAAAGATTGCATGGGGAACACTCCTCAAATGTTTTGATAAATCCTTAAAGCTTCATTTATCTTAACCTGCTATATTCTGCCCTGGTCAATGGGGATTAAAAATGCGGTGACATTTGCCCCAGTTGAAAATACATTTGATGAGCATGTCATGGGACACCTGGGGAACGACTGGGCAAAGTATGACTCTTTCCCTAGGGGACATGGAGTAAAGGGCTGAGCCATGATGGTGAAATCATGACAAGAGGTTGCATCATGCAAATGGCCCTGAGTGATGACATGGAAGCAAGTGTGTATAAAAGAGGAGATGGAATGCTTACTCTCTCTGACTCTGCATCCCGTATCTCTGCATCCCGTCACTCTGCTCCTGAATCTCTGATGCTGAATCTCTGCCTGTGGATCTGTGTGTCCTGTGTACAGATGTATATACTGCAACTTTGAAGATTAAAGCCTCCAGGTATTTTGGATGACAAACTCTGTGTCCATGAGTTTACTAACCAGTGGGTAGAGGGGCCAGAGCTGATGCTGTAGTTGTACTCTGCTGACACGCTTGTTGCTGTTTTGGAAGCTCTGCTCTGCTTGCCTCTGGGACACTTTTTGTGCAGAGTGTAGTGGTTCCAGGGAGGATTTTGTGCTGGTGCTGTAAATCCATCTCCCGTCAGTCAAATGTCATCTGGAGTACTGCATTCAGTTCTGGGCATTTCATTTTAGGAAGGACACAGACAAGTTGGAGCAGGGTCAGAGGAGGACACAAGGATGATAAAAGGGATGGAGAACAAAACATACTAGGGAAGGCTGAAGGATCTGGGCATGTTCAGCCTGGTGAAAAGACTAAAGGGTGATATGACTGTACTCTTTAAGTATCTCCCAGAGAAGAGGAGCAGGTCTGTTCTCTGCTGCCCCAGAAGACAGGGCCAGGTCTAACGGTTTTAAGTTACCAGAAGGTAGGTTTGGATTGAACATTAGAAGGAAATTCTTGACAATAGGAGTAATGAAATCAATTACCTAGAAAGGTAGTGGAGTCTATAGGTTGTTGTGTGTTTTCCGGCTTTTGAGGCCGTGTTCTATTAGTATTTTCTCCTGACATTTCATCTGCATCTGTGGCTGGCATCTTCAGAGGATATGGACATATCCTCTGAGGACATGGACATATCCTCTGAGGACATATCCTCTGAAGATGCCAGCCACAGATGCAGGCAAAATGTCAAGAGAAAATACTAACAGAACACGGCCTCAAAAGCCGGAAAACCCACAGCAACCTATGGATTCCGGATGTGAAAGCCTTCGACTTTACATAGTGGAGTCTCATTCTCTGGACATCTCCAAAAAGAGACTAGACAGCTACCTGCTCAGGATGGTTTAGGCAGAGATCCTTCACTGAGCAGGAGTGGCCCATGAGGTCCCTTCGACCTCTGTGGCCATTTCCGCACTAGACTGTTATAGCGCTATGATTGCACTTTCAACATCCTATGGAATCCTGGGGTTTGCAGTTTTGGGAGGGGCCTGCCAGTCCCTCCCGAAACTGCAAACCCCAGGATTCCATAGGATGTTGAAAGTGCAATCATAGCGCTATAACAGTCTAGTACGGAAATGGCTTTAGAGTCTATGAAATAGATTGGAAGGGATTCCTCCTCTCCTTGGAATAGATCTACTGGAAATTAACATTCCGACATTACAAAACTGTTCAAACAGAGGTAATATAATCACATGGATGGCATAAAGGTGTGTTTTAAAGGTTTCAGAAGTAATGTAATGTCACCCTGCAATGTTAGTGTCACTGTGTGCACTGGGAAATGAAGGGGAAGAGAGGCATTTTCTCTCTAGAGCATTTCAAGTAGGAAAGAGCCAAACTTTTCGGATAAAGATGTTTGTCTTCCAGAACCCAAAACCTCAATTAAAAAGAAGTTGAATTATGAGAATAATGAGTGTGTGTGTATGTGTGCTGAGTGCCTTCAGGCTGCTTCTGACTTATGGCAGCCCTAAGGCAAACCTATCAAAGGGTTTTCTTGGCAAGTTTTGTTCAGAGAGGGGTTGCCTTTGCCTTCCTCTGTGGACTGTGGGTGGCTTGCCCAAGGTCACCCAGTGGGTCTCTCCAGGGCTGAGCAAGGGTTTGAACTCTGGCCTCCTAAAGTTCTACTCCTGCACTCAAATCACTACGCCATGCTGATTCTTGCTGCTTAATGAATATTTATTTTACGTACCTATTTAAAGTATTTCTGTATCACCTCCCAACCGACATGAGCTCCTGAGGTGATGAATAAATTAAGACCAATTAAAACAACACACATTTTTAAAAACATTTAAAAAACACACTAGGATACTCTTTAAAATTCCTAAAAGCAGTCTAAAAACAATCCTAGAATCCAGTTTTGAAACTGTTACAGCACTTTCAAACTTTGAATGCTGTTTTGGCTGTCCACCAGAAGCTTAAAAGAGATGAGGCCAGACTTAACCTCCTTGGTAGGAGCTCCACAGTGAAGTTCTGCTACAGAGAAAACCCTGTTACATGTATTCCCCAACTTAATTTCACAAGGTGTTGGGACACACAACAGGGCCTCTTCTGAAGAACTCAAATTTCTGGAAAGCTCCTATGAGAGTCTTCCAGATATCCAGGTTCCAAGTCTTTTAAGGCCTCCCACGTCAACACCAGCAACATGAATTGAGCTTGGAAGCAAACTAGAAGCCAGTGTAGCTCTTGCGGGACTGGTTTTACATGGTCTCCAAAATGTAAACCTGACACCAGTGTGGCTGTTATGTTTTTCCACTATCTGCAGCTTCCAAACACCTTTCCAGGGCAGCCCAACATAAAGCACATTATAGGAGACCAATACACCCACAGATTGCAACATGGAAACTCTGGACATGTTGAAAGTGCTTTACCCTCACCTCTTAGCATTACTGCCAGGATTAGAATCAGCTCAAGAAAGTGTATGCCTGCATGTTGGAAAACGTGGCGCTTGGTGCTTAGGAGTGCGAAATGTTTATTTTAAAAATGAACCACTATCAGCATGAGTGTGTGTGTGTGTGTGTGTGCGTGTGTGCGTGTGTGTAAGAGAGAGAGAGGCGGGGAGAGAGATCAAAGGAGAACTGTGTTTAAAATTAAAATCTGGTCCAGGTGCAGAATGGCCCTCTCGGTGGCTGAATTGTCGTAGCAATTCTGATGACAGCTGTGCTGTAAATGAAAGTTAATTATAATATCTGAGGCCTGTCATCTGCATTTCCGTCGTTTGAACTGGCAGGAGGAAAGGCCCCCATATGTGGCCCACAGCTGAATCCTAAACCGTTCAAAAGGAAACCACGGCGTGATGTTAAACAAAAGCCGCTCCACCTCCGCTTGACTTCTGTCCTTCGGCAACGTCCACACTTGAGGGTCAAAGCTAATGACATTGACTGGCAGGGGTCTGGCCGCGCACGTGCGTGCACGCACGGGGGAGGTTTTTCTTCAGAGACCCAGGCCGTGCTGGATACTCAGCTGGCAATCCAAGCCACCTCCCGGATGCTGCCCTTTCTTGACATGGGCCTGTTAATGCGTCCTGGACTAAGGGTTGACGGGGAACAACGGCAGGCGGGCACCCCCGGCGCACGCGACCCCTGACATGGAAGGCCTTTTCTCCTTCCTCCTCCTCCTCCTCCCAAGGATGCAGCTGTTGGGCCCGGTCCCTAGGTTGGCTGCTATGGCAACCACACTGCAGCACATTCAAGGGGGTCACGTGAATGAAGATGAATGCGGTGCACAGAAAAAAAGAAAAGAAAAAAAAGAGGGGCGAAGCCAGCAAGGAAGACGAGAAGAAGAGAGGCTGAGAGGGAGATCATGTTTAGAATGAAACATTCCACCCAGAGGGAGGGAGTCCTTTTAAAAGTGCAATGCTGTTCTATTTCTGTTTTGTAAAAATCTCCAACCTCAACCCTCCTCATCTCTCACATGGCTTCATATTACAAATCTGGCAGTGGGGTCGAGGGTGTATTTCTCTCAGATGGCTCTTGTTTAAAAAAGCTAAGGTGCGGTTTTGGTCAAACTCCACGTGCATCTTTGACCCATTATTCCTGTCCTGGGCCCAGTGCTGTTCAATATTTTTATCAACGACTTGGATGAAGGAATAGAGGGCATGCTCATCAAATTTGCAGATAACACCAAATTGGGAGGGCTTGCTAATATGCCAGAGGACAGGATCAAAATTCAAAATGACCTGGATAGATTGGAGAGCTGGGCCAAGGCTAACAAAATGAAATTCAACAGAGAGAAGTGTAAGGTCCTACACTTAGGTAGAAATAATGGAATACAGAGATATAGGACGGGGGACACGTGGCTGGACAGAAGTACATGTGAAAGGGATCTAGGAGTCTTAATGGACCACAAGCTGAACATGAGTCAGCAGTGTGATGCGGTAGCCAAGAAAGCCAATGCAATTCTCGGCTGCATCAATAGGAGTATGGTGTCTAGGTTGAGGGAGGTACTGGTACCACTCCACTGCTTTGGTTAGACCCCATCTTGAATACTGTGTCCAGTTCTGGGCACCCCAATTCAAGAAGGACATGGTCAAGCTGGAGCAAGTCCAGAGGAGGGCGACCAAAATGGTGAGAGGCCTGGAAGCCATGCCCTATGAGGACAGACTTAGAGAGCCGGGTATGTTTAGTCTGCAGAAGAGAAGGTTGAGAGGGGACATGAGAGCTGTGTTTAAATATTTGAAGGGATACCATGTAGAGGACGGAGAGGGCTTGTTTTCTGCTGCTCCAGAGACCAGGACAAGGAGCAATGGATTCAAGCTGTAGGAAAGGAGATTCCACCTGAACCTCAGCAAGAACTTCCTGACTGTAAGGGCTGTCCAGCAGTGGAATCTGCTGCCTCGGAGTGTGGTGGAGTCTCCTTCTTTGGAGGTTTTTAAGCAGAGGCTGGATGGCCATCTGTTGGGAGTGCTTTGAGGGTGTTCCTGCATGGCAGGGGGTTGGACTGGATGGCCCCTGGGGTCTCTTCCAACTCTACATTTCTATGATTCTATGAAAGAAGCAAGCTGCCACCCTGCCTTCAGAAAAGTGCTATACAGAAAGTTAATGATGTATGAACTCACTCAAATCCCAAGCGGGGGAAAACAAACCAATGAAACAGTTGTGGGGAAAAGGTGCACTTAAACACTATACGGCACCAAGTTAGCACTCACACGTTCACAATTTATGTCAGCATTAGATTTTTTTTTTAATTTGTCCATACAGGTTTAAACTTCTGCTATTTAGTGCTCAAGTAACAATGAAAGCAGTTACTTGCACATCACAAATAATCTTTCCATCTTTATTGCTCAAGCTCAGATACATTCATTGCCCGTGAGCCTCACTGGTACAACAGCTAATTTGACATGGGAGTTCCAGAACCTTAGGTCTAGGAAGGAGACCACCCTGGAAGATGTGAAATACTAACAAAAAAAAAAATGTTCTTTTGAGCATGCGCAGAGTGAACCTCCCTCACCATCGTAGTATCAGCAACCTCTTAAAATAAAGTGACAGGCCCGCAGAATGGAGGACACAATTCCAAGAATGTGAGCATGCATGCACATAAAGGAGGGGGACAAAATTACGGACAAATTTCTAGATGCCAGAAGGTTCTAAGCTATGCTCTGGGTAGGCACAGACCTGAGTGTGGCATATAGGAACGCCAGTGAAGAAACAATTTCATGAAATGGTTCTTCCATAACTTTGCTCTGTTGATCTGTTCCAGTGAGTCTTCAGCATGTTTACATACCAGTAAATCCCGGCCAGCCATATAGGCCTCAAACCTGATTACGTATGTGTAAGATTACAGCATTAACTTCTGACTGCCCTGCCTTCCATATAAAATAGGGTACCCTGCCTACCAAAGACATAAAGTGCCTATATGTATGAGTCAGCATTTAGACCCCATAGAATCATAGAAATGTAGAGTTGGAAGAGATCCCAGGGGCCATCCAGTCCAACCCCCTGCCATGCAGGAACACCCTCAAAGCACTTCCGACAGATGGCCATCCAGCCTCTGCTTAAAAACCTCCAAGGAAGGAGACCCCACTACACTCCGAGGCAGCATCTTCCACTGCCAGACATCCCTGACCATCAGGAAGTTCTTCCTGAGGTTCAGGTGGAATCTCCTTTCCTGCAGCTTGAATCCATTGTTCCTTGTCCTGGTCTCTGGAGCAGCAGAAAACAAGCCCTCTCCGTCCTCTACATGGCATCCCTTCAAATATTTAAACATGGCTCTCATATCCCCTCTTAACCTTCTCTTCTGCAGACTAAACATAGCCAGTTCCTTAAGTCTATCCTCATAGGGCTTCATGGCTTCCAGGCCTCTCACCATTTTGGTCGCCCTCCTCTGGACTTGCTCCAGCTTGACCATGAATTGGGGTGCCCAGAACTGGACACAGGATTCCAGATGAGGTCTAACCAAAGCAGAGTGGAGTGGTACCAGTACCTCCTGAGATCTAGACACCATACTCCTATTGATGCAGCTGAGAATTGCATTGGCTTTCTTGGCTGCCGCATCACACTGCTGACTCATGTTCAGCTTGTGGTCTATGAAGACTCCTAGATCCCTTTCACACGTACTGCTATCCAGCCACGTGTCCCCCATCCTATATTTCTGTATTCCATTTTTTCTACCTAAGTGTAGGACCTTACACTTCTCTCTGTTGAATTTCATTTTGTTAGCCTTGGCCCAGCTCTCCAATCTATCCAGGTCATTTTGAATTTTGATCCTGTCCTCTGGCGTATTAGCAACCCCTCCCAATTTGGTGTCCCATGAACACCCACAGAGCACCTTCCAAAATTTATATATATAGCTCTGTGAATGCACACATACTGCTTTGCCTTCTCCAGAAAAGTGTCATCTCCATCTTCTCACCACCATGTTGTCGCGCTATATCAATACAGCACTGTACACTGTAGCAATGCTATTCAACATGGCGCTCCGTGGATTGATGCCAGACCACGAACCATCAGCTGCCGGTCCCTGAAGAGTTTCCAGGGCAGAAAGAAGCAACTGTAGCCAAAGGACACAAATATGGTACCAGTCCTTGGCACATGGGCCAGGGGAGGAATTGCTGGTCTCCCATAGCAGATAGCCTAGGAAGCATTGTTCGTAGCACTTGGACTATATTTTGTCAGAAAATCCATCTAAGGAGCAGAAGGGAGATAAACAAAGAATGGAACAAAATTTAGTTAGAAGAGCGCTTAAAGCTGGCTCCCATGTATGGAAATAGGCCGGCAGGTATGACCAGGAACAGAATCCCACTGGGCTCTACCTTTCTGAGATAAGATGAAGAAAACAACAAGCATAAAGGTAGTGGTTTATAGATACCCCCAAATGGATGGGAGAACAGGGCCAAGGAGGTACAGAACTGTGCGTGCTTCTAATTTTCAGTGAATGGGGCTTCCGGTTTGGATATGGCGTCGTGGAAAGGCTCCGTGCGAGGGGATCCTTTGGCAGATGGCAGAAGACAGCTGGTGACTCTAACAACCCAGCTAAAAGATCCCCCTTGGTATAGGGAGATCGGAACGTGTCCCTTAGCTTCCATCTAGCGCGATCGTGCAAGACGGCAGCGGACGGGACGGAGAAGATCAGAGCAGCCACAGCCATCTACCAGCGCTTGAGCATGGAAGCGGCGCCTGCAAACTGATTTTAAGACTCGGCGGAGGAGAGAGATTTACGGTCTTTCAATTTCATCCTGAGAGAGATCTAAGACCACCAGATATTTTTGTGAGTAAGGAATTCGGAAGAAGTTCTTGAACCTTAGACTAGATGACGGGTAACCAATAAGTGGGTCGGATTTAACAAACGCTGGCAGAGAGAACATGTGCTTGGGGAGCCATTACTAGAGAGCCAGCCGTAAGTAAAATCCTTGACTTTGTAAAATATCCCACCTAAAGTTAACAGCTAAAAGTTAACGATCCTCGTGCTGGAGTACTAGTTTCCCGGGTGGTTAATGAACCAACATTCGTGATTCGTATTTTTGAAATAAGAACTTAATAGCGGCTAGAGAGAGATGGAGATGGCGGGTGCTTAAGAAGTAAAGACGGGCTGCAGAAATATTAATGGCGCCAGTGGAAACGGGACTCTAGACAAACCGAAGCGGAGTGGATTACAATTTTAAACTTTAAAATCGAGAGAGTTTTTTCCACACAGAACTAATAGAAGACAAGGCTAAGGCAAGACCAAGGGAGAGAAGGAAGGAAAAGGTCAGCATAGAAAACGTGGAAGATAAAGGCGGACTGAGAATTGAGGATTGAAGAAGCTAATTTTCAGTGAACTTCATGATTCTCCACAGAAAGACGTATCAAAAATAGAAATCGATGACGGTAAACAAAATGTTTGTTGGGGGTTTCGTGGGCTCTGCGCTAGCCTGGCAAATAGCACTAAGGGGTTGTGATGAACCTCTGGAGGCCTAGCTATCTGAAGTGCCAATGCAGCCTGGAAGAAGGTTGCTAGGCAACCAGAATAGCAACTCAGAAGAGAAGCCCCCCAGTAGTATGTGGGAGGGGCTGGTGGCTGGGAGAAAAAGGTAAATAAAACCAAGGATTTGGATTCCTTCAGAGGGAGCCCAGCAAGGAGCTCGGGAGTAGGTTCCTTCCTCAGCCAGAGAGTGTGCCTGCGTTGGGAGGTTTAATTCTCAAGGGATGCCTACGGAGAGGCAGAAGAGGAATTGAACCCTCCCGTAAGATCTGATCAGAGAGTGTGAGCCAGATTAGGGGGTTAGATCTTTGGTGGGAATTTAGCCAAAGGGCTGTTAACCAATATCGAGGTACCATTTTTAATACAATTTATCTGTCACTATGAAAGTTGTGTTTCATGCTGAACTGTCTGTGTTGGTATTCACACCACAATTTGCCTATTCAGCTTCTCTTCCAACTTTTTCCTCCCCTTTTCTTTAAAGAAGAAGAAGAAGAAGAAGAGGAGGAGGAGGAGGAGGAGGAGGAGGAGGAGGAGGAGGAGGAGGAGAGTAGAAGTCTATGAGGATAGACTTAGAGAGCTGGGTATGTTTAGTCTGCAGAAGAGAAGGTTAAGAGGGGACATGAGAGCCATGTTTAAATATTTGAAGGGATGCCACGTAGAGGAAGGAGAGGGCTTGTTTTCTGCTGCTCCAGAGACCAGGACAAGGAGAAATGGATTCAAGCTGCGGGAAAGGAGATTCCACCTGAACCTCAGGAAGAACTTCCTGACAGTCAGGGCTGTCCGGCAGTGGAATCTGCTGCCTCGGAGTGTAGTGGAGTCTCCTTCCCTGGAGGTTTTTAAGCAGAGGCTGGATGGTCATCTGTCGGGAGTGCTTTGAGGGTGTTCCTGCATGGCAGGGGATTGGACTGGATGGCCCCTGGGGTCTCTTCCAACTCTACATTTCTATGATTCTATGATTCGAGAGAAGAAGAAAGAAGAAGAGGAGGAGGAGGAGGAGGAGGAGGAGGAGGAGGAACATCATTCTGGTATTGGACCTCTGGTTCCTTGTCCGTCTTCCCCACTCTATCTCTTCTTTGTCAGTATCGCGCCCTGGTGGCGCAGTGGTTTAAATGCCAGTACTGCAGCCACAAGGTTGTGAGTTCAATCCTGCCAGGCTCCCGATTGACTTAGCCTTCCATCCTTCCGCAGGTCGGTAAAATGAGTACCCAGCTGGTTGGGAGCAATTAGCTAAAAAAAAAACCTTGTAAACCGCTTAGAGAGCACTTAGCTGATAAGCGGTATAGAAATACATGCTATTTGTAATGTATAATGTATTTCATGTTGTTCGCCGCCTTGATCCGTGTGGAGAGGCGGGAAATAAATAAATAAATAAATAAATAAATAAATAAATAAAAAAAAAATTATATGAAAGTCTAAAGATATAACTGAACTGTTTCTGAGCAAGGACTTACCCGTCTAACTTGTTTTCCGCACTAGCCTGTTCTAGTGCTATGATTCCACTTTCAACATCCGGCCGGCCCCTCCCGAAGCTGCAAACCCCAGGATTCCCTAGGATGTTGAAAGTGGAATCATAGTGCTAGAACAGGCTAGTGCGGAAATGAATTAAAAAGTGCACTGAGAACACATGTCAACCTTGACCAGCATTTGAAGTCAGATGTTAGTATTTTATTCCTATCATTATCTTGATAAATGTTACAGTTTATCTTTGCAAACACTGACTCAGCTGAGTTGTATGCAAGATATAAAATAAAACAGAAAACACACTATCATAAAATTATTAAGTGGTTCTGAACAAACATGGAACACTTTTACACCTTTTACACAAAGACGGTGTTATAAGAGGGGAGGTAGAGCTGTGTGGTAAAGGTAGGGCGTTCTATCAGATTGGGAACTGCCCCATCAATCTGGGAGAAATAACAGCCTGTCACAGGGTTATATTAATGTGTTTTTACAGAGCATGATAGAGATTCCCATAACAACTCCATACAATTACAGATACCTGTTGGTAACCACTCCCAAAGTCCTTGCATCCCAGATTCTACTGTAAATGCAGTTTTTTACAAGACTTTTGCTGCACAGCACACAGCTTACCCACACACTCTTTACCAAACAGCCGGGTATAAAAAGCAATTTGCAATGTTGCACTAGGAGGATCTGGAAGAAGTCCATTGCCTACGTACTTGTGTAGCTTTGTTCCTCAAGATCCAGATAAATTGTCAGTATTCCTCCCCAGTCATTCCTTGGGGTACTCGTGCTGGAGAGGGGATTCCATTGCACCCCGTCAGACACACAACTTTCTAGCAACATACATTTAAAAAAAAATGGAAAAGACTTTCTTGTTTTCTACTTCTTCCTAGCATACAGGTCCCAGATGGGTTTTGGCTTTCTGCTCATTTCTTCTGTTTGGATGCCATGTGCTGGTTTGTTTTCTCAGATGTTCCTGTTTAGAGCATATAAATGCTTTAGAGCATATAAATGCTTGCGAAGTGTTTTTAAATCTGTGTTTGGTTAATGTTATAATTGATCAATTTTTTTAAAAAAAACACCCTGTTATCTCATTTTTATTAATGTTTGAAAAAAATATGCACAGTTTTTTGTCAAGTGGTCAAAAAAATGTAGCATGAATTTTGCAGTTTCTCATCCAGTATTTGTACATTTCAAAGAGTTTTCAGGAAAATACTCTGCACAAATAGGGATGGGGGTTTTGTGCATGTGTGAAAATCATGGCTTTGTGGGGGGGCTACACCCCACATTTTTAACACAAAAAAACACTTCTTCCAGGAATGCATATTTTTGTGCAAAATTGGTGGGTTTTTCCCCAAAAAAGACTTTGTAGAAAAAGTGTGCATTCCTAGAAACAGTGATGTTCTGTGCGAAAAACGTGGTTTTTTCCCAAGAAAAAAAGACCCTCACAATTTTAATGCAAAATTCCCACATGTATTTTTGTGCACAATTATTTCACCAAACACTTCAGGATGTGTGAAACACTTGGGGTTTTCCACAAAGGTCAGGAGAAACTGTGGAAATTTTTTGTCCTTGCATGCAAGGACCAAATAGTTGAAGATTTATATCCCTAACATTTACGCAAACGTGTATGAAATACACTAAATGTAAAGGAAAAATGTAACTTAAAAATCCTCATTCCTAGCACTGTCAATAAATGTTTATGTAGTTCCCCCCACACACTTTTGAGCATTTTCTGATATTCCCTAACACCAAGACACCAAGACAGAGAAGAAAGCTCTATCTAACCATGCTGTAGACATGTCCCAAAGCCACCAGAGGGCAATGAAATGAACTAGGTTCTCCCTCAATCATAATTCTGAATTTCCACATCTTACAGCGGGCAAAGTCAATTACAGCAGCTTTCCCCCATCCCCCCTTGCTGTAATAAAATGTCATTGAATAATGTGGATGTTTATTTGCTGTGGCAGTTGATACTTAACACCAATTTGCACATTTGGAAGAGATAATGACAAGTTTTAAAGGGGAGGGGGAATGGTCTCACAAGATATAATTAAACAATCGAAATGGTAAGGAATGATTACACCAACACAGAAACAGGGCAGGTGATGCCTAACACTTCCAGAGAGAAGCAAATGGACCATTTAGCTTGGATTAGACAGAGCATCAACAGAAGAGTCAACTGTATTAATGCCATGGCAGACCTGAGCCAACTCTGCTCGGAGAGCATGGAGCAAAGGTCCAGAGCTATGAGTGAAATCCACAAAAAATCCTGGCATGAACACAACAACCACCTACACCAATGCCAACTAAGGCACTTGAGAGTCCTGGCTCATCCCAGGCATACCTTGGGTTGGGAGACTGAATGGCACAGATGTCAAATGCCAGACACTTTCTGCTGTCCCTCCTGAGACTGGAAAATATGTTACTCTGGTTCTGCCTGGAGCCCACTGCAACTTGCAGTTCATCTTACAAGTGCTAGCAGCCATTGATGGGTGAAGCAAACAGATTCAAATAATAAGGAAGAAGATTCTGACTAAACATTACAAACAAATCTCTGGATGCTGGATACTGTTCAACAGTGGAACAGACTGCTTTGCAGGATGGTGGAATCTGCTTTGCTGGAGAGTTCTAAACTAATGTTGGATGGCCACCTCTTGCCAAGGTCTGATCTGATCTGGATCTGGATGACATCTGAGGTCACTTCCAACTCCACAGTGCATGGTTCCATGATTCACTGCAGCATTTGGGCCAGTTGGGTCTGTCCATCCCAGTGATCCCTAAGCTTTGTCCAGGCCCAGAGGGTTGAGTAAGAGTAGAACTTTGCAGCTCTACAAAGCACATCACAGCATGCAATCTAGGCTCAACCGCTCAAGATTTACCAAAGCAAATCTTCTGCCATGGGGCAGTAAAGGCCAGTTGCAGCCAGCAGCAATGTACAGTGAGGGTAGAGCCACTTGCTTGCTGAGACATTGACCCAGAGGTCATTCTGGCCTATAGTTCTTATACAGATGGACTCCTGAAGTTCTCAGTCTTGGCCAGAACTGGCCGGTGGCTCAGAAGCCTGGCCTCCTACCCAATGCCTTTCTTCTCCCAGCTTCAGTACCTGTTGAGGGACTGAGTCCCTCAACAATGGCCTGGACACACTCATGCCCACTCCAGTTTCCTGAACATTTTCTTCCTCTATGAACAAAAGGACTGATTTTCTACTATGGGGCGGGGGGGGGATCACAGATAATTTCAAGGAGGGATGTTGTCGTTTACCAAACTTAGCCTCCTATGATATTACATTGTCCCTGACAAATTCTAGGGCCATTTCTGCCCTATACCATTCTAGTATTTTTATTCCACTTTCAACATCCTGTGGAATTCTGGCATTTGTAGTTTACTGAATCCAAAGAGCCCTCTGGCTGAGAATTCTAATGGCTCCTCCCTAAACTACAAAGCCCAGGATTATTCCATAGGAGGTTGAAAGTGGAATCATAGCACTATAACAGTGTAGGGCAGAAACGGCCTAGGACTTATGGCTGGCAAAAAGCTGTGGAGAAAATCTCATACTGCTTCTTACCAGATTCCCTTCTGGTAATCCCACAGGGACTTCCCCAGTGTGATAATGCGATGTGCCTTTGCTCTTAAGGCACTGCAGAAAACGTGGCCAGCAGTAAGATGCAGAAAGGGCACCCATGAGTGGTGTCAGGAGTAATGGTGGTGGTTAGATTTTTAAAAAAGGAACTAGTCTGTGTGACTGTGACTGACAGGTGTGTGGAAAGAGAGATGGGGAAGCAAAGGGTTGAGGAATGGCCGAGCTCGGGCTTCTGTCTGTGATTAGAAGGCCAACCCTTGCTGCTCTTGCAGTCACGTTTGACCTCATATCAGTCAGTCACAGCCCAGTACTTCTCCATTCAAGTTGGCAGCCCAAAACAGACAGACAATGACAGGATTGCCAGCCTCAGCCTGAGCACACCAGGGGGGAACCGCTAACACTGAACCGCAGCTTAAGTGGGAGCAAAGAGGAGAGTCAGGCCTGCCAGTTCAAAATTGGCGAGCTCAATGTGCTCAGCCCTCCCGAGAACGCCACTGGCAGCCTCTGCAAAAGCAATCCTATTGCCACGGTCCCGTTTCCCATCATCTCTGCCCTTTTGGTATTCAGGAGGGAAAATGCTTGCAGGGTAGGAAAAGGGGGAGGAATTTTTTCAGCCTTAAACCCATCTCCAGAATTTAGAGCTAACAACCATACCTAAAACTAAATGAAATCAACAGTATAATTTAGCTAGAACCACTTCCAGCCCTCTTAGGAGGAGGATGGGGGAAGAAACACAGCTTTCTTTGGACAAGGGTTCACAGTCCACAGCAGAGACAAAACTATGTGAAGATTGTGGAGTAGGAAGAAACCGTTAGGGAAAGACTGTAGCAGAGTGGCAGAGCATATGCTTTGGATGCAGAAGACCCCAGGTTCAGATCCTGGCATCTCCAGTGAAAAGGACTGCAGGGATCAGGTGATGGGAATTAACGCCATCTGAGACCTTGAAGGGTCCACACCAGACAGGACAGACAACACCCAGCTAGAAAGAGAAACAGTTTATCTTGATCGATGGCAGTTTCCTATCTTTCTGACAGAGCTGGGAAAAGTTATTCTTTTGGATTATAGCTCTCTGAATCTGCTTATCAACATGGCCACTTGTGACTAAGGTCCAAAACCCCCTTCTTGAACCATCAAATTAACATCAGATCCCTGAGCAAAACAGATTTTTTAAATTTGGTGCTAAAAAGGAAACAAGGTCAAGACAACTGCAGGGCAGGATATTTAAAAGCTGAAGTGCCACCAGAGGAGAGAGAACTGTGTGGAACATTGGTAACTGCATGGTGTATTCCTTCTACTGATAGTACTTCAAGAAGGGCCTTCTCTGATGATCTTAGCACATGGGCAGAATGATATGGAAGGAGGTGCTTCCTCATGTATTTGGGCCCTAAGCTACTTAGGACTTTGAAGATGATAGCCAGCACTTTGAACTGGGCTCAACAGCAAATAATAGTGCTTTAAGAAGTGCCACGATATGGCTCTAGTGAAGATGAAGCAGCAAAAACTCTAATTGCAGCATATCTGAATAGGCCAATGCTCACAAACCATTTTCAAAGACATACCTCACAACACACAACAAATTAAGTAAATTTAACCAGGATGCTATCAGAGCATGAATCACTTTAGCAAAGCTGTCCCCATTCAAGAAAGGCAATACCTGGCAAAACAACCCAAAACTGGTAAGAGATGCTCCCAACCATAAAGTCACCTGGGCTTCTAGAAGTAGCAACAAGCTTAGACCAGAAATATCCCCAAGCTGCACACTCCCTTCTTCAGAGGGAGTGCAACATCAGCTTCCTAGACCTAGAAAACATAACCAAATTCACAGTCCACCATTTCCTCATGATTTGATTTTAGTTCATTGGCTCTCATCTATCCTTTTACCAATTTCAGACAGGAGTTCAACATCTCCAGAGCCTCTACTGATTCAGGGAACATCGACAAACAGAGCTAGAGAGTCACCTGCATACAGATGATATGGTACCTCTGTAAGAAGATAATCCAATATGGGGCTGTTGTATCCACCTAAATAAAGGGTGACACACAAAGCACTGTCTGACAATGATGAGAAGAAGGGACCCCATACATGCAGATAGCTGGGGAGAGGTGGCTAGACCCTTTGCCAGATTAGGCCTTCAGCTGAAGCACACACACACTTCCCGCCACCTGACTTAAAACGTGATCCCAGAATCCTCTACAGCTGCATAGTTCCTTAGGAGATGTTGAAGAGTATCTCTGGCAAGAAAACTGATACAGAAAGGACTCCCTGAAGGTAGGAATTTGAAACCCACTGGCTTCCTTGCTCTGTTATTTTTGTCCGTTACTGCCAAAGGCTTTCAGAGAAAGCATAATGCCAGCAAATTTAAATACATGTGGAAAAGAAGCTGTCATGCAAATCCCAGTTGGTCCAACAGAGAGGGAGAGAGCAACATCAAGATGATGTTCACAGTTCTGGGTGACAGATTCTCACTTCTGTTATGAATGACACCAGGAAAAGAAAGTATAGAAGGGCCAAGAGGATGTTTGAGTTAAGTGCACCAAAACTAATAGCAAAGCAGGAAACTAAACAGGCATGAGTCTCCAGGGAGCCTAGAAAACCTCACTTAAAACTCTGAGAAACTTTTCAGCAATGCTCAGGCTGATGGGTGGGAGGGACCTCTAAACCATGGCTTCTTTCAAAAGTTGGATGCTTGTGGGAAGGGTGAGAGCACTCAATCGTATGGTCTTCTGAAACTTACCTTTTGGTATTCATCTCGAGACCTCAAGGCAGCCTCCATCTGTTCAGGGGAGAATGTGTAGATGGCGGAGCGATACTGGGTGCCGACATCATTCCCTTGCCGCATCCCTAACAAGACAAAAAGACAGGATGGGGTGGGTGGGTTAGATAGATGTCTGAATGCTCAGAGGGTGTAGAGAGAATCAGTCAATCCACCTAATTTTAGCGCTTTCCTTCTATACGTTTAGAAAAGCAAGCCCTTTACATATTGTGCACCCACGGCTGACATTTTTGTCAAGTGCCTTTCTCTCTTGCTTAAACAGACATCAAGTGGTGAAAACTAAATGGATATTACGGTCTGGTGACATCACCAGCAGCCAAGTACAGCTGAAAGGCATTAAGGCAAATCAAGTGAGTGATTGCATTATGTGCCATGTTCTAATTTAGTGAAATCAAGAGGCTTCTAAAATATTTATTTGGCATCACAGAATCACTCAAAGAATCCAATTGTAAAGAGGCCTTTAAAAATCTCTCCGTCTAATGAATGGAGAGTGCTTATCTGAAGAGGTGGCTCTGCACCCTTATACAAGCTGGCAAGGTTTCCCTATAATCCTGATCTGCTTTAAATAAAATGAGGGCCTGGGGCTGGCTTGCAGAGAGAAATGGCTAAGGTTCACTTGGTGCTTCAACTGTAGGGGAAAAGGGGCTGCAAGCAGAGAGAGAGAGGCCCACAGTGAGAAAATCAAGTGAAGGCAAGGCTGCACATGTGCACATTATGACATTCTGTTGTGGAAAGGCCAAAACAATAATGAAATCTGATGCCACTGTCCCACTTGACAATAGTAGCAAGAAGCAGAGGTTTTGGGGCACACAGGAATTCAACACTGGTCATGGTGTCCTTCCTGCTAGCCCTAAAATTTCTTTCGTAGACACACATTGTTTATTTGTTAATACCACATCTAGATACAATCTTTGTACAAACATACTCCAACAATATTTATTTATTTTAATAGTTAAAATATTTATATTCCACCATATAAAATGGAATCTAATTTAACTAATTTAACTTATTTTTCAAAAAAATTAAACAGTAAAAAGTAAGTTCAACAAACTAAGAGCGTACTTGGCAGCCAGGGTGGTGTAGCAGTTTGAGTGTTGGTCTAGAAATCTGGGAACCCCGGCCTGAAATCCCTACTTGGACATGAAACCCACTGGTTGACGTTGGACAAATCTCCAGCTCTCAGGCTCAAAGGAAGGCCATGGTAAACCCCTTATGAACAAATCTTGCCAGAAAACCCTATGATAGGCTGATCTTAGGGTCGCTATCTGGCAGAAACGACTTGAGGGCATGCATCCACAAAACAAACATGTTAAACGATTTAACAAGTTACAACAAGGCAGTTTAAATCTGCAGAGAACAGTTTTGACACCATTTAAAAATTAAAACTGGCCACTGAGAGTTTGCAGGAGGGGGCATCAAATGGTATGGAATAATGGCAGAAGCCATTACGCTAAGCCTCACAGGTGGCATAGGAGGACAGATTCTGCCTCCCTAAACAAGACATTCCATGCACTGCTGTGGTTATGCTGGTTTCTGGTCTGCATCATTGGTGTGCTGGATTGGCGCCGCAACCTGTAGCTTCCCATAAAATGGAAAGATCCACTGCCAAAAGGCAATAGAGAGGGAGATGGACTTTCTCCTGAGCTGTGGGGTGAAGCCAGGGAGCCAGAGGGTCCAATAATATCCCAGACATTTTTGGGCCACACATGAATGGGTTCAGTTTATTGATGAAGAAACATAATTTAACAAAAGAAAAACCCTTATATTTTTAAACAAGCTCGTCTTGTAACTATTAACTGATGAAACCCACTTAACCCAATAAACAATACACAAGGCAAGAAATTCAATTTAGGAAACCACAGCACAGGATGAGTGATCCACATAATTCTTTCTTCCATGAGAAGGCGGCTTAGCAGAGGAAGAACTGTGTGGCTGGATGTGACATCTTATAATTCCATGGTGTCACTTGTGTATTTTGTTGTTGCTGTTGTGTGCCCTCAAGTCAGTTCCGACTTATGGTATCACAGAGATTTCTTAACAAGATTTGTTCAGGGGAGGGTCATCTTTGCTTTCCTCTGAGGCTGAGAGAGTGTAGCTTGCCTCAGGTCACCCAGTGGATTCCCATGGCCGAGTGGAGATTTGAACACCGCTCTCCAGAGCCATCGTCCAATGCTCAAAGGGCTACACCCCAGTCCCTCTCCCGTATTTTCCCTCCATCCTTTACCTCCAAGATGCCTTTAAACAATTCACTCTCAGCAACCTTAGACTTCTCTCATGCAACAAATAAAATTATAAGATTACAAGGAAGATCACACAAAGAAATTTAAAAAGGAGAAAGTTGCATTAACTTGAATTTATCACCCTGTTGAGATCCAGTATTTCACAGTGGTGTGTCTGTTGACCTGAATAATTCATATAGCCCATGTTCATGGTGCGTATGTGTTTTTTGCCCCCCACTAGGAAGGAGTAATGAGCAGGTTCTATTCCACTGTAGTGTATATACTACAATGGCATTTGGAGAGTCACATGTGTACCATTCTTACTGTCTTCCCCACAAGAGACAGGAACCTAACGGAACGATTTTCAGTCTCTCCATTCACAAAGGATTCCAGTGGTAACGGAGACAAATTACTACAATCCAAAGCTCTCCTTGGTATGATGCAGCGGAACTGTGAAGGGCAGGTCATAGCTTTTACTTTGGTAGTAAAAACGTATCTTTGATTTACTGTTTTCTACAGCTGTCACTTGCCTCCTGATATACTGATCAATCATTTTCTTCCCCTCACCCATCAATATCTGTTGAGTTAGGGCTAATAAAAGTTCCTTCCTGCAGCTCATCATATGATTATTTAGCCAAAGTCATTTGTATCACATCACTCGGGCTTGATCTCATCACTCACTGCGATGATTCGGTGAACAGAGCTTAAGAGTTGCCAAGGGAAAGGAAAACTCAGAAGAGAAGGTCATCATATGTTAATAAGCTGGCATTACGGCCAGCCCACTTGTTTGGCAAATGGAATACAGGCACAATAACCCTGCAGAAGAGATTCAGGAGCTAAGTACTCAGTTGAAGTTCTTCTCTAGCCCTGGTTGAGGAACTCAGCTAGGAAAAAAGAGGTGCAGTGGAGACTGATGGCTTCATCAGTGGGAGAGCAAATCCATGTTGGGTTTCAGTCTGAATTTTAAAGAAGTTATCCAAGATATTAAAGTCTATCCCCCCAAAACAGGTTTAGCATCTTGGATACCTCATTTAATGTTCAGACAAATATCTGGTGTAAATTCTGCGGGTTTAAGGGCAGTTTCCCAGAGAATTAACCACTTTTAGAGAAAGATGAAGACTGAATCTGTCAAAGGCAGTCTCCTTCAGTAGAATTTATACAGAGAAAGTCATTGTATCTCCAGCATGCCCCAGTGAGACTTATCAAAAGTAAAAAGTGAGCAAACTTAATTGGAGTTATGAAGTTATATGATCAGTACAGGTATAGGATGGGTGATACATGGCCCAGCAATACTACATGTGAAAAGGGGCTTGGAATTATTTTTGATCTTAAGTTGAATATGAGTCAGCAATGTTACCCCAAAAGGTGGGTGACTCAAAATGATTAGCTCAAAAAGGGAGGCCTGCAAAAGTAAGGTAACCTTACAGGATCTTTCAACCTATGTAAACTAGTACTAGTGCAGGAACACCAGTTGGGAAATTAAAAGAATGTTTATTGGGGAAGATCACAGACACACCAAGATTCAAGCAGTCTCACAACAACACAAGGCTAACTAAAGGAAAGGAGGGGAAAACTGGATAGTGAGGATTTAGGATGAAGTGAGCTATATTCGCCTATCCTGCAGAGAAAAGATGCAGCAATGTGGCTCAGACTAACAGCCTGAGGGTAGCACAAGAACAGGAATCTGAGTGGCAGAGTGAGGATGTCTGTCCAGTGTACTACGTCCAATGTGCTACCAGTTGCCAGGCTGACAGCCAAGGTCTAAATACTCTTTTCCTGCCCTGAAGGGGAAGGTGTTAATGCTCTCTGGCAGAATAAACAATGGGGTCCAGAATGGGCTAATGGTCTTAGCATTATGTGACAAATCACTGATGGGAATTGAGATAGTTTCTCAATGGCTGGGCAGGGGAGGAAACAAAGATTTCAGTGTGAAGGTTGAGGACAATCAATTGCTCTATCGAGACAGTTTTGGGTGCTATTGTCTTTGAAGTCGGTGAGGGGATTATCGCAAACTCATTAGCATCAGAGCTTCCCAACTGATCCCTTGACTATAACCTGGCCATCTGACCTACTTTCATACGTGTTCAGCCAGTAATCTTTGCCAGCATGGCTTTTCAGCTGTAACATTGTATGATTTATATGTTATGCCAATTAAATGATATTTGCCAATTATATCACATCATGGAGTGGGGGGTGTACAGCATGCTAACAGCGCCGTGCTGCTGCAGTAAAGAAGATGAATACTATCTTAGGCTATCTTAATAGAACCAAAGTTTCCAAGTTGAGGGAAGTAATACTCCCACTATATTCTGTGCTGATCAGGCCTCATCTGGAATACTGCATTCATTTCTGGGTGCCTCATTTTTAAGGATAGAAACAAGTTGAAGCACATACAGAGAAAGGCAACAAGGATGATATGAGGTACGGAGAACAAAACATAGAGGAGAAAAGGCTGAAGGAGCTGGGCATGTTCCACTTGACGAAGAGAAGACTGAGAGGTGACATGACTGCACACTTTAAATACTCCAAGGGCTGCCACAAAGAGGAGGATGCAAGGTTGATCTCTGCTGCCTCAGAGGGCAGGGCCAGGTGCAACAGTTTGAAGCTCTTCAGCAACAGAAACAAATGCATAGAGAGGTGGTGGGAATCTCCTTCTGTGGACATCTTTAAAAAGAGGCTGGACAGCTACCTGCTGGGGATGCTTTAGCTGGAGCTCCTACACTGGGAAGAAGACTGGATTTGATGGCCCATGAGGTCCCTTCCAACTCTGGCCCTTTTCACACCTTGCCTGGTGCCACTGGCATCGCACGAGGATCGCACGAAAAGCTTCCTCCGGGAGGGAATCATGTCCTCTGCACTTCCCTCCGCACCAGCTCTGTGCTGGATGGAAGGAAGCGCGACAGCTCTGCCCCTTCCTTCAACAGCACAGCCGGGTACTTTCCCAGGCTGCGCTGGGGGAGGAAGTGCGAGGGCCACATTTCCTGACATTCCACACGCAAAGTAAGTGCAGGAGAGATGTGGGAGGGACGCGCAATCATGCATCATTTTCAGCAAAGACCCAAAAATGATATACTATGCGATTGCTGTGCGACTGCTACGGGAGCAATGCGTGATCGCAAGGATGCCTTGTGGAGCTGTCCTCGCGATCCCACATTGCCCCCGTGGGAAATGGCATGCGAAAAGGGCCTCTGTGGTTCTATGATTCTGCCACCCATAGTTGAGGAAAAGTAAAAGTCGAGAGACAGCATGATTTATGGTTAGAGGCATAAAGGAAGCCCTGTACTGTCTAACCAGCATAATTGCTATGAAAGCAAAAGAAGGAGGCAGAGTTACATAGGGACTGCTTGACGGGGGCAATGTTCGCAACAGAGTCATTGTCTCGCTAGCAAATGGGAGCCAAAAGCCACCCACTGAAGAGAGGAGATGTTCACCATATTGTGATTGCATTAATCTTTATTCTCTGACATGCAAAAGAAACCTTGAGCTACAGCATTAGACTAGGACTATGGGAGATCAGGACTGGAATTCTTGCTTAGCCATGGACCCCACTGGGGCCATTTCTGCACTAGACTGTTATAGTGCTATTACTCTGCTTTCAACATCCTATGGAATCCTGGGTTTTGCAGGTTAGGGAGGGGCCTGCAAACCCCAGGATTCCAGAGGATGTTGAAAGCGGAATAATAGCACTATGACAGCCTAATGCTGAAATGGCCTGGTTGAGCCTGGGCAAGTTACACTCTCTCAAAGGGAAACACTCTCTCAATAAATCTTGCTGAGAAAACCCCATGACAGGTTTGCCTTAGAGGCGCCACAAATCAGAAACAACTGGAAGGCACATAGCAACAACAAAGAGAGACAGCAACTACTCTGTACAGTGAAAACAGCAAATGGAACAAAAGCCAGAAAAGGGCTGGCAACTGATTGCAGAGACTCAGGAAGCAAACGAAACATCCTTCACTGGTCAGGCTGTTCAAATGGTTAGTGTAAGCAACTTATTTGCAAAACTGATTCTTAGGGTTTCATCTCCCAAAACAACCCAAATCACATCATTTATAGGTTACCAACCTATTTGTGAACAGAATTAGATGACAGTGGCATTTGTATTAACACCGTCTCTGTGCCAAGGAACCCTCAGATTCTTCGTAACAAGGTGTTAATATCCCAAGCTAAGAACTATCTCTGCTCTCCAGATGCTGGCAGGACTAATTTCCACATTGGAATAATTAAAGTCTCAACTTTTTTCTTTTTTCTTTTTTTGGCGGCTGCTACAAAAGAATGTACAGAACTGCTTCCCAGATGATTAAGAATATCCTATAATAATGGGAAAGATTAATCAAAATGCTAGATTTAAGACCGCTACTTCTCTTTTATAAAGTATCAATTATTAGAACGATCCACTCTCTTACACTGTTGCTTAACAACCTTTTCAGAAGAGCAACAGATGATTAATGTGTTATGGCTACCAGCCTCCTTTCCACAGAGATTTGCAGGCCCAGTTCACATACTACTTTTCATGTGGTAAAGATACCACAAGGTGATTTTAGTACATAAGTCTAACATCTTTCACAACTTACCTGTATGTGCCGCCAGGCAGCGGACACTGATATTCACCACCAAGGGCTCAAAAGCTAATTTGTGAATGACATATCCTACATGCATAGGATCTCCACCATTTTGTGTAGCTTGCATTTTCAGGAGGACTGTAAATGCGCCTACATAACACGTGTTATCTTGCAACTTTTTTCATGAAGGATACCACCTCCTTTCTCCCTTACTCTGCCTGCCCGGGATAATGTGAAAGGCATGTTTGACATTAAACTCACTGATCTATGTAACACCTCTTTTTCACAGACAGCCATTTTTCCAAGTGGCTATCAGGCTGCAGGCACCCATTCTGCTTTCCAAACGAAAGGATCAAGTCGCTCATGGTCTGGATCCAAAAAAAAAAAAAAAGCAACACATTGAAAGCAGGAGTTTTTAAAAGGATGGGAGTATGGTGTCTAGATCGAGGGAGGTACTAGTATCACTCTACTCTGCTTTGGTTAGACCCCATCTTGAATACTGTGTCCAGTTTTGGGCACCTCAATTCAAGAAGGATATTGACAAGCTGGAGCAAGTCCAGAGGGGGGCGACCAAAATGGTGAGAGGCCTGGAAGCCATGCCCTATGAGAATAGACTTAGAGAGTTGAGTATGTTTAGTCTGCAGAAGAGAAGATTAAGAGGGGACATGAGAGCCATGTTTAAATATTTGAAGGGATGCCATGTAGAGGAAGGAGAGGGCTTGTTTTCTGCCGCTCCAGAGACCAGGACAAGGAGCAATGGATTCAAGCCGCAGGAAAGGAGATTCCACCTGAACCTCAGGAAGAACTTCCTGACAGTCAGGGCTGTCCGGCAGTGGAATCTGCTGCCTCGGAGTGTAGTGGAGTCTCCTCCTTCCTTGGAGGTTTTCAAGCAGAGGCTTGACGGTCATCTGTCGGGAATGCTTTGAGGGTGTTCCTGCATGGCAGGGGGTTGGACTGGATGGCCCCTGGGGTCTCTTCCAACTCTACATTTCTAAGATTCTATGATTCTATGAAGTTGGGGCTTGAAGTTAGGAGGAGGAGTGTATCCAGTCAGGACTTTGGACCTGGATGGATCCTGGCTAAAGTTCACGTTCAGTTCAGTTTGACTGTTCCATGCCAGGTTGGATGAGAGAAAAAGTTCTGTTGGGCCCAGGAAGAGGAGGACCATAAAGGAGGGAGGGATAAAGTAGTTGGGACAGAGCCTGGGCATGTGGCTAGCCTGAGTGGCAAGGCAGCCCCAGAAACAGGTTGCCATGTAACCAAAGTGGCTCTGTCTAAGAGAGAAACCCCATCCATTTGTGAGAGGGAAGGGCTGAGGTTGGAGAGGAGGACTATATAGATAAGACACAGTGGCTTGGATTTTAGAGATTCGTTCAGTGAGATTTCCAGAGACAGAAAGTTTTAAGTTACAGCTTTTCAGTTAGCCAAGGGAATTGTCGGAATAAGTATGGTCGTCTTCTCAGAGGTCTAGAGAGAGACAGAGGAGAAACTGAACCATTTTTGAGTTGAGTCAGAAGGTGTGACCCAGATTTGGAAATTAAGCTTTTGAGCAATAGGGAAGCCAAAGGCCTGTGTGTATGTATGATAGTTTTGTGCCTGTATATTGAGTGGAGCCATAAGAAACTGGTGAAATACCGTCTGAAGTTCTGTATTGCTTGGAATGACTTGTGGCACCCAATACTTTTTCCCTATTTGTTTTTAATAAAGGATACATTATATTTTTATAAATTCTGACTCAGTAGAGTACTTTTCATTAGTTCTACTCAAATACTAACACACCACCACAGATCAGTAAATCATTCTGAATAACAACTGTGAGGCTTTATCCTTTATACCAGCGGTTCTCAACCTGTGGGTCACGACCCTTTTGGGGGTTGAACGACCCTTTCACAGGGGTCGCCTAAGACCATTGGAAAATACGTATTTCCGATGGTCTTAGGCTCCATTCCCTCCTCAGTGGTGGTGCACAAGTGCAAGCCACGTGCTCGCATCCTCCTGCCCCCTTTGGCGGGAGCGCATGTGGCGACGGCGTCACCACAGCAGGAGTGGTGGTGCGCAAGCGCGAGCCATGCGCTGGCATCCTCCTGCCCCCTGTTCAGAAGGGAATAAAATCACTCCCCTTCTCCGCTACCGGGAGAACCTCCCGTCTGATGGGCCAGCTTGGGGGGGAGGGGGCGGCACGGGAGGCAGGCCCTCTCCTCACCACGGCCCCTGCCCCACTCACCACGGACGGGGGCGCTGTGGAAGGGCTGGGGGCTGCAAGGCGGCGCTTTTCCAGGGGGGCGAGCTGCACCCGGCGCAAAAGACAAAAGCGCTAGGATTCCTCCCCCCCCGGGCAGGATCGACACTCTGGAAACTTTTCCCACACTGCCTCCCTCAGCAGAAACAAGAGTGAAGCAGAAGCAGAGCCCGGGGGGGGGGTCTCAGAGTTTTTTCCCGGGGGACGCGCAGCTCCTCTTTCCCTCCCTGCTCGCCCCCCCCCCGTTCCTGACTGGCGAGGCAGCCTTTGCGGGGGGGGGAGAGGCATTGTAAATAATAAATAAATAATTTTATGGTTGGGGGTCACCACAACATGAGGAACTGTATTAAAGGGTCGTGGCATTAGGATGGTTGAGAACCACTGCTTTATACACTAAGGTGGTGGTTTTAAAGGGAAAAGCAAGGTTGTATAACTGCTTTAGCAGACTGGGAGGAAGCACCGCTCCCGTCTGTGAGAATAGCTATGCAAGAAAAGTAACAGGATTACAACTAATCGCTAATAACTAATTACAACTATGGACACTTCCACCCTACACTGTTAGAGTGTTTTTATGTTGAAAGTGGTTTCAGCCTCCTTTGGAATCCTGGGGTTTGCAGTTTAGGGAGGGGCCTTTAAAATTCTCAGCCAGAGAGCTCTTGGGCCACAGGAAACTACAAACTCCAGAATTCCACTGGATGTTGAAAGTGGAATAATAGCACTATAACAGTGTAGTGTGGAAATCGCCTAAAAGCACGAGTTGAAAGAGGTTCCATAAAAACTAAATTATGGAAGTTATTTGTGCTTTTTAAAAAAAAGATAATAATGTGCAAGTTATCCAGTCAATTATAGGTGGAGCTGACTCCCTACACAGATCAGTGGGTAGGAATGCCAGTAGGTGCTTTCAATGGAGGAGCGTAGCTCAGTGGCTGAGGGGCTTCATTTCATGCAGAGCGCCCTGGGTCGAGTCACTGGCATGAGAACCTGGAGAGCTATAGCTAGATAACAGTCAGTGTCGGGCTAAGTGGACAAACAGCCTTCTGCTTCCTCCCTTACTTGTGATGAGAGGCTGGGGAAGATATCTTTCTGCTCTCTCCTATAACTGGGTAGCAATAATTGAGCTCTGGGCTCAGTGTGACAGCCAAGGCTGGCAAGAAAGCGAGGAAGTTTGTAGAGGCTCATTACTGGCCTCCGGGGCCTCTTTTCACGCAGATAAACGTGCACTGCCACAGTACAATGGCCAATTCTCCTACACTCGGAAGGAAAGGCAGATGCCTCTTTCACTGTGGAACTGGCCAGCTCTGTACAGATTGAAATTGTTATCAAAGTATTTTAGAGAACTTTAGTTCTAAGTGGCTGGGATTTTTTTTTTTTCTCCCAAAGTTGCTGCCTGTTCACTGTGAGCATCTCAAATGTCACTGCTCGGGGTAGTGTTTCTGTTGCTGGGATATTTCAGATGCAAATCCTCTCCAGTTTGGAACTTTGCATATATCACAGGAGGGTGAGGCTCTGCGGCAGATCCACTGCTATGCCTTCAGAAGTCTGCAGGTTCAGCGTCTAATGTCTCTTGATAGAGTACAAATAACAGCTGTCTGGAGATACGGATGGCCAACGCTGCCCACTAATCTTAAGAACACCTACATATGTGAACCAACGGTCTGACTCAGTTTAAAGCAGCTGCCTCTATAACCAAGAGGGTCAACTCACCTGTGCCAATTATAAAGTTGTGAGAAATTTGGAGAATTTTTTTAATCTGATGAAAGCTTCCCAACACAGAGACAGACAGAGAGAGAGAAAGAATGAGAGGCAGAGAGACAGATGCTTATAGGTCTTTTTCACAGGATGTTGTTATCTGCAATGCGGACAGGAAAAGGATGGGAGTGTGACGACGGTTATGCATGACGTTGTCCTGGTCCTATCCTTCTCACGTCCCCAGGCAGTGCAATCATGGAGTAAATCACTGACAGGTTTTCCCCATCAATGACTCGTGATCGCACCACCATCTAGCACAGCGGTTCTCAATCTGTGGGTCGTGACCCCTTTGGGGGTCGAACGACCCTTTCACAGGGGTTGCCTAAGACCATCAGAAAATACATATTTCCAATTATCTTAGGTGCCATTCCCTCTTCAGTGGTGGTGCGCAAGCATGAGCCATGCACTCGCGTCCTCCTGCCCCCTTTGGCGGGAGCGCGTGCAGCCGCACGCACTCCCACAAAGGGGGCAGGAGGACGCGAGTGCGTAGCGAGCACTTGCGCACCACCACTCCTGGGCCTTTTCTGCACGTTACCTTATCACGGAGGTGGGGGGTGCCATTCACACAAGCAGGTTCTTGTGCGAGGCGCTCTCTCCGCTGCTCCTTCGTCCCGCAGCCGGCTTCCTGGTCATGCGACCGCCCCGCCCCTTCCTTCCGCAGTGTAGGCTGTGCTGGGGGAACTGTATTAAAGGGTCGCGGCATTAGGAAGGTTGAGAACCACTGATCTAGCACTTGCCAGGTGTGTGGAGGTCCGGAAGCGCAATGACTGTACTTCCTGCCCCCACGCAGCCTGTGAAAGTACCTAATTGCGTTGCAGCAGGAAAGAGCGGGGCCATCACACTTCCTGGATCACGGAGGCAGCCAATGTGGAGGGCAGCACTCTTGTCTCGCTCCCCTCCTGGCAGAGCTGCTGCCGGGATTGCCACTGGGTGCCGCTGGGAATAGACAGGGTGCAAAATGGGCTCTAGATTCAGCATGCAAGCACTCGACTAGCAGCCAGTTGCACAAACAGTAGAGAAAGGAGGTTTCTACAGTTCTCTGCCCTAGTGGCTCCAGAAAAGCTTTTTTCTAACTTTCATCTGGTCAGTGTCTCTTTACAAAAAGTCCCTGATACCTTTGTTGAGAATTTATCAAGGCTCCGGAGGAAGAATGCTTGCAAATTTGTGAAAGCCAATGCAGTGTATATAAAGATCCCACCCTTCCCCATTTTTTTTAAATATCAAAAGGAAGTAATGGCTTAGAGCAGAATGCATAATGGTGGCTTAGGCTTGCTTTCCCATTTTATATGGGTACAGCTGTTCCTCTTCTCTTCTAAGTAGACACATCTGCTCATTAGAAAAACAATGTCAGTGCTACTGTCTAATTCTAATTATTTGCAGATGATAGATTCCTTGTGCAGCATCCATAAAAGGCTCAGCCTTTCCCATCCAGTGACAAACAAACAGGCCCTTTCAGGGAAGTGGGATAAGCAGAAGTAAAGAGCAAATACATGTGGAAACATGTGCATGAGAATGAGGCAGTTTGGTCTCCAAGAAGAGAAATTGGGAATTCCTTGATTCCTTCCTGCTTGCCTAAAGTCACACAGAATTCACATACAGGATAACTGGTTCCACAAGCTTAGCTTGGACTCCATCAGGGCCTGGTAACCTGTTGCTCTAACTTCTTATCACAGCTGCTGGTATGAGATTATGGGGCTGAAAAGGCCTTCCTAACGCAACCGAAAAGCTGGGAGGCTCCTATTGTAAGGGAAGTGTGAAGCCCTGCACGGAGAAGGTAAGGGACAGGGGGAGAAGCTGCATCCTCTGTTGGGAAGAAGAACCAAAGACCACCTTCTGTTGCCATATGCCCTGCAAGAAAGATGCCAAGCCCAGCTGCTGCCTCTTAAAATGCTAACTAAAAAGTTAGGGGGAGGAGCAGTAAGAAGGAAAGCCATACTGAGGACAGGAGCAGGGTTGGGCAAGCTTGCCGACATGATGAAAGAAGAGAGGGCACTTTGTTGAAGAGGCGGGATTGGGTTTTGTTGAAACCCAGAGGTGCCTCCTAAGTCCTGAGCTTGCCTTCTCTGCTACTAGATGATGAGACACGGCAACATGGGACCCGACCAGAACCCTTCTCTCCCAGTAAAAGCAAATTGAAGTACACCAAATTCTAGTTAGCTGCATGGATGTTTAGAGGTGGACCCCTCTGAATACCAGCTGTGGGTCCCAAAAAGGAGAAGACTGCTGTCTTCTAATCTTGCTCATGACCTTTCTGGACGTTATCTGGCTGGATGCCGGAGCAAACAGAATTTCAGTCCAATTTAGCAGGACTCCATATAAAAGTCTTCTGTCACCCTCAGACTGAGTTCTCTGTAGAACAATTATTTAGTATGACTGGAAGCAACTGAGAATCCATCTTCACTTTTACAAGGCACAACCAGCTCCAAGACCTTTAATATGGCATGACCCAACCAGTATCATAAGTGACGCTTTCAGAGCATTCTATCAATAAATAATCACTGGGTAGAATTGTTAATTATTACATTTATTTAGACATTTTCATACTGTCCTTTATCCTGCATGGATTACAGATCAGCATACAAGAAAAAATTGTGAATTACCTACACAATAATGCAGCAACAACAATAATCATCTCCCTTGCGGTTGAATAATGCCCTCAGATAGAGAAGAAAATTAAAAAAAAAAAACAGAAAACCTTGACAACCAGCAAGCTGCTGTGGGAAGAGGCTAAAACAGTCTCATGCTCTCTCTGAAAATATGCCTTTATTTCTGTTTAGGGATAGTGGCAAAAATTCCTGACATCATCGTTCTAATATGAATCCGCCTAATTTGTACTTCCTGAAGTGGAATTTAGGAACTGCATTCCAAACTGGACTGCAACTATCATTCAGTTTTCACAATTCTCTGAATTTGCACTGTGGGTCTTCCACCCAAATGTATAATCACAATTGCATACAGACCTGCCCATTTTGTGAACCTGTGTTTTCAAAGAATGTGTATATTCAGGGAAACTACATACAAAAAGGATACACAAATTTTCAGGTGCATAAAAATACATGCACATCTCTGTGTGGACTCTTACTAAAAATCTGCAAATGGATGCAGACGTGAGACAAGAAAACCGCTGCACTTGGAAACAAACAAATGTTCTTGAAAGCAAGATGTTTGTCTACCTCTAATCCTGTTACAGAAAGCCAAAGTGGTGTAGCAGTCTGAGCACTGAACCACAGCCCTGGAGACAAGGGTTTGCATTCCTGCTCAGTCATGAAAAGCCATTTGGTGGTCCTGGGCAAGTCACATTCTCTCAGGCTCAGAGGCAGACAAAGGCAACCACCCATCTTACCAAGGAAACCCCGTGATAGGTTCACCTTACCAGAGTCATAAGTCAGAAATGAGATGAAGGTACACAACAGCAAAATTTTCACCCTGCAGAGGCTGCCAAGGCATCAGCTAAGATAATTTGCTGGCACAATGCTACTAATGGCATCCAAGCCCCATGCCTTCAGACCTTTCACTCATCTTCTCTCACCATAAAAAGATACCTGCAGCAATTCTGAGAAGATGAAAAAAAACACCAAACACACAGAGGATAAAGGCTCCATGCCTGAGTGAAATTATCAACTGGGAAGCTGCAGAGAAAGAGGCCTTTAATTTGAAAGACAAAAGAGAGCATTCAGGAAGAAAACTGTAATAATCAAGGGTGAGAGGAATATCTATTGTCTTGTGTTGTTTGTTCTCCGTGGGAATTTTCACAGCACAGATATCTATGGGGGGTGGAAAAAGCTGGCACTGTGAGCACTGAGCTCCTCATTTCTCCCCACCCCATCAATAAATGCCGGCAATCATACTCTCTCGAGTTGTGGTGCGATTTCAAGGTTCATCTCTTCTGAGCAGCTCGAACACTAATTATCCCAGCTGTAATTAGTAAGATAATTAAATACTGGCTCGCTCATCACTCTACCTTGTGTTGGGTCATGATTCTCCCAGAAGACCTTGAGCAGTTTCTCAAAGCTGATGGTTTCTGGCTGAAATACCACTCGCACAACTTCAGTATGGCCAGTCCTCCCTTTAATGAAACAATAACAATGGTTAAAGAAGACAGAAGAGGAGAATCATCAAAGCCACACCAAAGAATGGAATACTGGTCTTGCTAATAAATTAAAATGGTCACAGAAATACCTGAAGAGATAGGCTTTCAAAGTGGCTTCGCATCCTGCATCATGCTAATTTCTCAAGAGGCATGAGGAAGAGTGCTCACAGTGCAAGTACGGGGCAATCTTCTAGAAGAGACATGATGCTGTTAACCGTGCTGCCCAACCCAAATGTGCTGGACTACAACTTTACCCCAACTAGCTTAGGATGATGAGAGCTGCATTCAAACACATCAGCAGGATGCCAGGTTGATGCAGTCTATCCTACAGGCTCACAAGTCGCATTGGAGGAGACTTACTGTTGGTACAAGAGGAAAACTGCATCAGTTTTTTGATTCACAGAATCACAGAACAGAAGAGGTCGAAAGGACTATCCAGTCCAGCTCCATTCTGCCATATAGGAATATACAATCAAAACATTCCCAACAGATGGCCATCCAGCCTCTGTTCAAAAACCTCCAAAGGAGATTCCACCACATTCCAGGAGACAGTGTATTCCTGCCAAACTGCTCTTACCTTCAGAAATGTCTTCCTAATGTTTAGCTAGAATCTGTTTTCCTGCAATTTGAAGTCATTCCTCCATGCCCTAGTCTCTGGAGCAGCAGAAGACAAGCTTGTTCCACCCTCCATTTGATGACCTTTCAAATATCTAAACATGGCTATCACATCAAGCTTCTCTTCTCCATGTTAAACATGCCTAGCTACCTGAGCAATTCCTCATAGGGTATGGTTTCCAGGCCTTTTATCATTATGGCCAGCCTCCTCTGGACACGTTCCCACTTATCGATCTCCTTCTTGAATTGTGGTGCCCAGAACTAGACACAGTATTCCAGGTTCGATCTGACCAAAGCAGAATAGAGTGGTACCATCACCTCCCTTGACCTAGACACTACTCCTACTTATAGAACCTAGAATTGTACTGGGTTTTTTAGCTGCCGCATCACACTACTGACTCATGTTCAGCTTGTGTTCCACTAAGGCATTTCATTCTCTCTTCCTAAGTGTAGTACCCTATATTTGTCCCTGTTGAAATTCTTTTTGTTAGTTTTGGCCCAGCTCCCTAATCTGTCAAGGTCATTTTGAATTCTGATCCTGTCCTCTGGGGTGTTAGCTACCCCTTTTAATTTGGTGTCATCTGCAAATTTGATAAGAAAACCCTCTATTCCATCATCCAGGGTCATTGATAAAGATGTTGAACAGCGCTGTTGAACAGGACATGGCACCCCACTAGTCACTTCTCTCCAGGATGAAGAGAAGCCATTGCATTTGGTTAGTCAATCAATCAATTGGGAGGGGTTGCTAATATGCCAGAGGAAAGGATCAAAATTCAAAATGACCTGGACAGATTGGAGAGCTGGGCCGAGGCTAACAAAATGAAATTCAACAGAGAGAAGTGTAAGGCCCTACACTGAGGTAGAAAAAATGGAATACAGAAATATAGGATGGGGGACACGTGGCTGGATAGCAGTACGTGTGAAAGGGATCCAGGAGTCTTCATAGACCACAAGCTGAACATGAGTCAGCAGTGTGATGCGGCAGCCAAGAAAGCCAATGCAATTCTCAGCTGCATCAATAGGAGTATGGTGTCTAGATCAAGGGAGGTAATGGTACCACTCTATTCTGCTTTGGTTAGACCCCATCTTGAATACTGTGTCCAGTTCTGGGCACCCCAATTCAAGAAGGACATGGTCAAGCTGGAGCAAGTCCAGAGGAGGGCGACCAAAATGGTGAGGGGCCTGAAAGTCATGCCCTATGAGGACAAACTTAAAGAGCTGGGTATGTTTAGTCTGCAGAAGAGAAGGTTAAGAGGGGATATGAGAGCCATGTTTAAATATTTGAAGGGATGCCATGTAGAGGAGGGAGTGGGCTTGCTTTCTGCTGCTCCAGAGACCAGGCCAAGGAGCAATGGATTCAAGCTGCAGGAAAGGAGATTCCACCTGAACGTCAGGAAGAACTTCCTGACAGCCAGAGCCATCTGGCAGTGGGATTTGGCAGTGCCTCAATGAAGTGCGGTGGAATCTCTTTCTTTGGAGGTTTTTAAGCAGAGGCTGCATGGCCATCTGTTGGGAATGCTTTGATGTGAGTTCCTGCATAGCAGAGGGTTGGACATGATGGCCCCTGGGCTCTCTTCCAACTCTATGATTCTATGATTCTATGACCTTGTCAAATGCCCTACGGAAGACAAGATAAGCCACTGACTTCCTTTTCCTTACTTCTTCATCTACAGAGAGACAGGGCACGACTACCCTAGAACTGGACTGAAATGACTTAAAACAATGGGTTCATTTTCATTAGTACCCCAAAACTGCATCCCATTTTCAGGTCTCCATCAGCTTAGATAGATAGATAGATAGATAGATAGATAGATAGATAGATAGATAGATAGATAGATAGATTTCCCTCAAGGTGGCACTCAACATGGCTCACAATACACACTGAAATGAAACACAGTCAACCTATTAAACAAACTATCCTACTAAGAACAGCACTACTTTAAAACAATTAAACTGCATTTAAGTTGAAAAATTCTTTTGATTCAACGTCTTTCTTTCCTAAATTGCTGCTGCTTCTTGATACCAGGTTCGAACCTCTAGTTATCCTCACTGCTCTTTATTGAGAGGTTGACTGTAATGACACACGCAAGTTTACTCATGTCATTGTAACACTACTTGGGATATAATTACATCCGTGAGGCTAATTCACAGACAGATTCAGTGGCATTAAGGACAAATGAAGCTGACAACAGCACGAGGTGAAGAAGAAATGAAACGGTGTTTAAGAGAAGCAACAAACCAGGGGAATAAAAGGGCCCTGGAGAAGACTGAAACAGTACAAGCACTCAGCAAGGCAAGTACTTCTTTGACAATTTGCTTGGTTACATCTACTGATTTCCACGTGAGGATCATGCTTTGGACATACATTCTGGATGCATTATGAGACAACATGACTCACTGGAAAAGATACCAGTGCGCTGTAAAATGGAAGGTATTAGGCAAAGAGGAAAACCACATTAAAGATGGATTGATTCAGCCATGGAAGCCACGGTTGCCCTAAGTTTGCAAGAGCCCTGGTGGCGCAGTGGTTAAATGCCAGTACTGCGAGCCACAGGGTTGTAAGTTCGATCCTGCCAGGCTCCAAGGTTGACTCAGCCTTCCATCCTTTCGCAGGTCGGTAAAATGAGTACCCAGCTTGTTGGGGGCATGTATAGAAATGTTTCGAAATACATGCTATTTGTAAGTTGTTCGCTGCCTCGATCCATATGGAGAGGTGGGATACAAATAAATAAATAAATACTTGAGCAGGGCTACCGATGACCAGAGCTCATGGCGGTTTCTGATTCATAGGGTCAGCATAAGCTGAAAGCGACTTACCAGCACATCACAACATGACTATTAAACTCAAGAGAAAATGTGACATGTGTCTATTACTGTCAGGTCGCTAAGTTGTCTTAAGCTCCCTACCATGAAAATACTAACCTGCTGAATGTGTATTCTTTCCTAATGGCTACTTTGTACTGAACCATTGTACAAGTGGGGCTACTTTGTACCCAGGCTTAAGTACTGCCAATTGCTGCTTCATTGCAATCCATAGGCTGCTGGCTGTTGTGTTTTCTGGTAGAGCGGAGGGGGAAGTTGAAACTAAGGCTGGCAGTGCTGGGATGTTATGAGAACAAAGCACTGTGAAGATAGGGATAGGAAATATGCATGGCCATTTCCGCACTAGCCTGTTATAGCGCTATGATTCCACTTTCAACATCCTATGGAATCCTGGGGTTTGCAGTTTCAGGACCCCTCCTGAAACTGCAAACCGCAGGATTCCATAGGATGTTGCAAGTGGAATCATAGCGCTATAACAGGCTAGTGTGGAAATGACCTATGAAAGGTCACCCTGGTCAAGGGTGCATGTGGCTATGGCAAGCACCAGCCTGTGAAAATCAAGGAGGGATAGACAAATGAAGGGATTTGTGGCTGGGACCAATGAATGTTTTGCACACATAAACTTGTATTGACAGCCTATAAAAGATGCATGTGGCATGTACCTTTCAGTTTCAGCAACTCTGTGGAAGTGTGCTTTGTTGCTCAGGCTTAGCCATATAAAATAGTCTACCTCAGGGTGTTTTGTGGAGTGTGAGTTATCCAGAACGTGACTATTACTCAAAAAATACCCTTCCTGTGCCTCTCTTCAAATAAAATGCAGCCAACAGGTCTCATAAGACACTGAATTCTATTGACTGCCTTTATTTCCTCCAGTGCTAATGCAGAAAGAAAGCGACAATGACTTCAGTTTGAGGAGCTAAAGACTGGAATCCTGTTAAGCTGTTATGGTTGTGCAATTCCTGATCATGCCAGTGGTTGTATTATTCAGGTGTCTGGGTAAGAAACAACCCCATATCCCATCACAGTACAGCTCCCCACCTCCCCACACCGTAATAGCGTACAGGTACAGCTCTGCCCTCCTACCAACAGACTGGAATGGCTACAGAAGGAACACTAGAATGGCTAAGTCTTCTGTCAGAAATGAACAGGATCTAACCTAGAATCTTCACAGTTATGTCTTACTGCGGATTACAGGAACTGTCATATTATTTCTCATGCATATTGCATACATACACATGCCTTAGTAAGGCTGGTCTTCTAGTTATTTGCCTTTGAGCCAAGTCACTGCCACATTATATATCAGTTCCAAATTAAAGCTAGGTAAGGCAGCAGGAGTGAGGTACTCTTAATTACACATTATTCTTGCAATAGAATTACCATGTAATCTATCCAGTGAGTGTATTTATCTCAATAACTCCCAAATTATTAATATACAATTATAGCTATTTTATGCTTAATATAAGCCTAGGACACATTGCTAAGGAATGGTTACCTATCTGTGTTCAGTGAAATTTGCAATAAGTACAATGGGGCAATTGTAGAAGACCTTTAAAGCAATGCTAATTATCTTTACACAATATGAAGCATTCCCAGAGGTAACTGGCTGCTGGATACAGCCCAAGCATTAGAGAGTTCACTTTTGACCTGTGGTAGTTCAGTATTAAATTACTACTGGAAAATCCAGCAGCAGCTTCAAGCCTTCCTAATCAGAAACAATGGAGAAAAGAGTCCTTTCCATAAGCCGCATCATCCACATTCCTTTCTCTAATACACAAGAATATGAAAATAGCAGAAAACAGCCAGAGCTTAATTCCCATTCACAGATAGTCCAACCACACTGATTTGGGTTAAAGTTGGCAAAGTTTAAGCCCAATAAGATGTAAATAATGGGTTCATAAGGTACAGAAAGCATAACCCAGAAAGCTCTGTGTATTGTAGAATGCTTGTGCGTTACCCAGAGCCTAGATGTACGATGCAGACACAATTATAAACAAGACTTGACCAAGAACAAACTCAAAGAAAGCATTGTGGCAAAAAGCAATGGCTGATGCAATGAGATGTCTGACGGAAGTTGATGGAAGACGGCCAGTAGCTAAGATCTAACACTAACTGATGTTACATCAACTCTAGGGGAGTTGGTTGGACCAGATATATCAGCTGATTACCCTAGGAAAGATATTTAACAAGTCGAGAAGAGAGAGAAGGCAGCTGATGGCAGTTCCCCTCCGCTGTATGAAGAATACTGTTGATAAACAGCCGTGCTGCTCCTAGCTGAGAACTGCCCAGAAATGCTGACGGGAATAGACCAAACTAGTAAGAGAGAAACCTTTGCTCTCAATTAGGCTATGCTAAATAAATATATTTCCCATTCTGATTGTGATGGATGCTGCTAGATATAGTAATGCTAATTAATATCTTTGGATGCCTGCTTAGAGGTGTACAGTCCCTCAACAGATGAAATGTTATTTCAAAGTTGGAAAATGAATGAGTTGTATTTTGTTTAAGATGGCAGTGTTCTTTTAGGTGTTAACTGTGTGCTAAAGAGATGAGGTACTATAAAGGTTCAATGCTTATGAAAATGTAACATCTGATTTGCCATATACAATAGCACAGTGGGCCCTCCACTTTCTCAGGTTCAGCACTCATGGATTCTATTACCTGTAGGTTAGTTAGTTAGTTAGTTAATTAATTAATTAAAAATCTTTCTCTACTTTGCCCTGCTACAGAAAACAGTATTTTGTCTCTAGGAATCTCTAGGTCTTCCAGTGTGAGTCTATGACCCATCTCTGCCAGAAGTTGATCTAAAGATTCCTAGAGAAGTGTTCTCAGGTTAAAAAAATACAGCGTGTGTGATTTTTATCTTTATTCATGTTTTTTCCATTTTCATGGAGGTCTTTTACCCCAAGCCCTGCAAACGTTCAGGGCTCATTGTGTAATGAATTTATGGTGCCTTACATGCAATGTAATGTAATGAAAATAATGTGTTTAGTCATGGCCATGTCTATGTTTCTCCCAAAGGGAGTGTATATGTTTGCTTATCTATGCATATAACAGCCTAAAGTATTAACATTATTAATTAATTAACATTAAAGAGCTTGCTCATTCTCTCATAAAAAATATCCTGTGATTCCTATACTTAAGAATGCTTAAGTGGAGTGCTGATGTTAACTGTGCCTGTCTAGATTTCACCATGAACACAAGTTGAATGCCAAGGTGTTCAAAAGGTGATAAAGGGACGTCAGACAGAAACAGAGTAGCTTACAAATGGCAAAGGACCCTGGATACCTCACTCTAAAGAGATGTTTCCAAGATATCACTGGGTTAACATGGGAGCAACAAACAATTGCTATCTGAACAGGACTCAGCAGGTACATGCACTTGCTGGCATGGATAAGACGCAAAGGCCATAGTGCTATTATTCTGCTTTCAACATCCTAGGGAATCCTGGGGTTTGCAAAGTGGAAAATGGAATAATAGTACTAAAACAATCTAGTGCAGAAATGGCCAAGGTGAGCCTGTTAGTTCAGTGTGCATGTAGCCTTGGACATGTAAGGGCAGCATAGATCACACTGTTTGAAGAAGGTACTAAAAACAATCCAGAAGGTAAGATGGTTACAGAAGTCTAACAACCAACACGGATTTACAAAACAAATTTAATTTAATGTAATCTAAAGATGCACGATCATTAATTAAAGATAGCCAATGTTTATGTGCTCAATTAAACAACAGTCATGGTGATTAGCATCTTCTCTTCTGTTTTGGAGAGATAAATGTTAACTTGCAGAAATAGTGGCACACCCTATACTGAAAAAAAAGGCATCTTGGTTTATATAATATATTAGAGCAAAGGTTATCAGATTTCCAAAGTCATCTTTGCAGGAACCATACAGTAATTTGTCTCCTTTGAAAAAGAACAGCTATAAAGTTGAAGATATTGCTTTAGTCAAATGCTAACACATTGCTAAATCTTATATTTTTTTTAAAAAAAATAAACTCTTATTTTTATTTTAGAACAATGTTACAATAAAGTACAACATTTTTAGTAGATCATACATTTTAACCTTGAGCAGCCATGATGTTCCTATACACCAGAATTAGAATACATAAGATATTTTTATGTGTTATCTCAAAATAAGAGAGAGAGAGAAAAGGGTGGGGGAGAAACAGGAGACAGAAGGCTGCTATTCGCAGCTAATGAAGTACATCCTTTTATACATCTACATGAGTTCCTGGAGCAAAATAAAATCCACATTATGATTAATAAAACCAATAAAAGGAAACCACATAGCACAAAATTTAGCTTCATTTTGCTTA